>JANRGW010008952.1:0-22090 GCA_024733675.1 Psilopsiagon aymara | reverse complement strand
CTTTTCTTCTTTTCTTTTCTTTTCTTTTCTTTTCTTTTCTTTTCTTTTCTTTTCTTTTCTTTTCTTTTTTCTTTTTTCTTCTTTCTCATTATTTTACATTTTGCTTCTATATCCTCTTTTCCTCCACCCCGTTTTTCCCTCCTTTCCCCCCATTTCTCTCCTTCTGCCCCTACTTCTGGTTTTCCTCCCTCTTTCCTTTTTTCCTCCTCCTTCTTTCCCTTTTTCACTCCTTTTCTCGAGGAAGCATTTCCCCTCTCTGTCCTGCTGCAGCCGCGGAGCTAGTTCGCTGCAGTCTGTGCCCACCCCTCCCCGCGTCCCTGCCGCCGCTGTGCCGGGGCTGAAGCCGAGGGGGAGAGGGAAGGGGGGGACGCGGCGTCTGCTGCCATCCCCCGCGGCGCTCGCTATTCCCTCTGTGTCGGCGCCAGCGGAGCGAGGGAACCTCCCCCAGCTCCGCGCGAGGCTCTGCTCGGGAGCCGCCTCGGGAGGAGGAGGAAGGAAGAGTCGCTGTGAGGAGCTGAGTGAGGAGCAGAACGCACCAGAGGAGCTCCAGCATGAAATTAATCTCGGTTTATTACTTGCTGCCTCTTTTCCCCGCATTGGTTTTCGGCACTAGGTGAGTAACCAGAGCTATTTTGCGTAGAGTTTCCCTGGTTTGTTTGCTGTTTTTTTTTTTTTTTTTCAGATTTAGTGCTGTCGTGAGACAATACAGATGTCAGCTGGGGTGGGAAGTTTAGAGCAGATGCCTTATCTGATTCTGCTCTCTTCCCCTCCTGATTCTCTGAAAGATACTGAGTCGTCTCGGTGTTTCCACGCTTTTTTTAATTAATGATGTAAAAGAGCTGTGTAAGTTGAACTACAGTGTGTGTGATATCAGACAGTAACAAACATAAGCTTTACATATACAGCAGTAAAACCAGATAGACTGTTTCATTGGAAATAGGGAAGCCAAACATCTGAAATTAAGAACTTAAGAACATGCTGACGTTTTGCTTTAGAGAGTGCAATACCCAGAAACGCTTGACCAATCTCAGGTCCTTCAGGTTTCAATATCTGAACATAGACCTAGGACTAACCTTTTTTTTTTTACTTGTGAAATGCTGGGGAGATGTTGTAGCTTTATGTTACGTGTTTAGAAGTTGCTGCAATCCAGAAGTATTCCTTTCTCTGCAAGTATAATGGAGAAAACAGGAACAAAACGTGCTGCAGCTTAAAAATAAAGCCTTGTCCTGACCATGCAGCGTTCTGGTAAGATAACATATACTGCACACTTGCTCAGAGATAGTAATAACATTCTCCATGCTGTAGACAGCATGTTCAGCAAAGAAAAGATAAAGCTGAGACACTCTATCCTGGGTGTCTTGATTTACGCAGATGGAAAGTTAACACCCTATGGAGCAGCTTTGTTATAGTGACACTGCTCTAGGTTCAGACTTGACCTCCAGTTACTTGTCAGAAAACCAAGCCCAAATTTTGACTGCTATTTCTCTGCTATGTAGAAGTCCATAGAGTAGTTAGTAGTAACTCCATAAAGCGTATTACCAGATAGTGTATGTGTGTACCTTCATCAGGGAAATGTGTCTTTTCCCTTATACTTCATCTCTTCCTGTAAAATCAGCATGGAAGCAGCTTTTTGCAGAAGTGTTGCACGTTTTAAGTCTTAAACTGAGACTTAAATAAGTAATGTGTGCCTGCAGGGACTCGAAGTCAGGGACAGCAGGGGCGTACCTCTGCCCATACTCCAACATGGGGAGGTAATAACTAAAAATCTCTAGGTGAGAAAAGGCCCAAATGTAGAGGGAAATTTGGAATATCAAAATGATTCACTTAAATGCTTTACTCTTTTGGAGGGGGATATTATTGATGGAGAAGGAATACTTTTTTTGGGATAACACTCTACAGTGCTAGTCCATAGTAGCCGCTCTAATGCTCTTTGAAATAGAACATTCAGAAGGATATTGTAATACGGTGTGATGTTATCCATGCTAATATAGCAAGTGGTCTAAGAAAACATTCAATAAAACTTCTTGGCAATTCGGATTAATAATTTTATATTTGTGTAAGAGTAATACGGTCTTTGTTAAATTATGTCAGAGCTAGAAAGTGGAAGAAAGCACCAAACTGGCTTTTGCAAATGAGGGTTTATATCTTGCATGAGCTTTTGCAGAAACTGTAGTGGAAAGAGATGTGGAAAACCATGTTTATATTTTCTTGGTTTTATGAAGTGTCTTACAAGCTACTTGAACATTTAGGGGACTAAGGTGGGACAAGGTAAAGCCCTAAAACCTTGAGAAGATAATACCTGTATGAAAAATGAACTGTGGCACATTCTTGATAACTGTAAAACAAAAAAATTGAAGTCTGTCCCCAGCTTTCAAAAGCAGTTGGTAAGAATACGAAGTTTAAGTTGACATGTGAATCCTAATTATGTACAGTATCACTGATCATAAGAGTATAATTTTGTGGCACATGATGATTTATGTGTTTCTGTAGCTGAGGGGTGAAAATTACCAATGTGAGAGAAATTCCAGTTGAAATTTCCCCCAGGCACAGTATGTGTTGCAAGGTGAAGTTTTGCTTTTGATACTAGATTGGCCATCGTTAAAAAGGAGACTGAAACTCTGCTGTGAAGTAGGATATTTATAAAAGCCCTGGACTACTCTGTTCAGCAGTTGCATTCTGTCACTTGATTTTGAACTGGCTGCGTAGAACATGGAGTAATTTTTCAACAGCACATGATGGAAGTTTAAAAAATGATATGGTGCTATCAATATGCCATCTACTGGAAGGAGACTGTGCTTTAATCTTCTTCAGCAGAAGGCATTTCTGTCTGTGACGGTATTACTTGTAAACATGGTTAATTCATTGGTCAGGCACAGAGTAGGTTTGCACTACTGGTTGTGTTCACAAAAATCAGGGTTTGATAATCCTGCTGTGTGAAAGTGCTTAGTGAAGGCAAAGCGTCAGTTTTGCAGCTCAGAATGTTTTCCATCGTAAGGAGTTACTTATCTTGAAAGGTGGTACAGTATCTCAGTTTCATGTGTTGGTGCTGAAATCAGCGAGCACAGTACTTGCTGCAGAGGTGGACAGCTGCTGCTTTTTGTTCCTTCTCATAAGGTGATGCCATCTTTGCATCATGTCATGGGAATAGTTTTGGAAGGGCTCAGCATGTGTTCAAGCCTAATTGTTAACACACATGAACTGATGAGTTCACCTATGTTAACACAGCATGCCAATTTTTCCTGCTTTATAGTATTGTCAAAGAGAGAAAAATACACAGCTATCACTTCTAAGATTGTGTTCAATATTAGCTTTTGATTTTCAGAACTGTATGCATCTGACTTGTCAGCATGGTCTGAAATCATAGGTGTGAACCAGATGCCTGTCAGATTGCAGGAAGTGTAATGAACAATCTTTTCTGTATTGTCTAAACTTGGTTTTGGTGCGGCTTTGAAACGCAACAGTGACAGTTGTATTTCCATTTGCAGTAATCTCATGCAAAATTCAGGTGAATGTTTTTGAAGGTGAATTTAACTTGATGAAACTTCTTTGAAGTTTGTCTTATCCTGTCCACTTTTGTATTTCCTTGGACATTTTGGGTTTGGCACATATAAAGCGATGTTTGTGCGTTACTTTCGTCACACTGTACTGAAAGCAGCATAGTTCTTTAATACTACTTAAGGAATGGGTCTCACTGAGTGTATGATAGGCTGGGTCTGATTCTGCAGCCACCTGGTGCTTTTGTGGCCTCAGACACCAAAACATTCTGACTGGGAAACTATTTGTGGAAGGGAATGCTTGCATGAAGTTAGTCATTTGGCTTAGTGTGTAAGATCTTTGGTCCAGACTATCTTGGCTAACAAGACTTCCTTACTTTTAGCAAAAAGAATAGTTTTCTGAACGTTACTGTCGAAAGACTGGATACTTCAGTCTTTGATCGCCAAAAAATTTCTTTTCTCCAAAGGATAATGAAGCTCAATGCAAAACAGCGCTTTTTTTTTTTTTCCTTGACAGCCAATTCCTTTCTGAAATATGACAAAGATTCAAGACATTGAATAATGTTATGTAAGTAGAATGCTTTATAGCTGAGAACAGGACCATAAAGCCAACAAGATGCACTTTAATAACATTATTACTACTACAGCAACTCATTAAATGTATGCACAGACAACAGGGTTGTAAAAACAAATTTATTTTAATGGCAGAGAAATAGGGTCTTTTTTCTGCAAGTGCTGTTCACTGAGAGTCTTACTACGGTGATGTGACAAAGCAATATGTAACCTGTAGTTTTTTGTGGGAAAAACTGAGTAGTGTGCTCATTACTGTCAGGTGGATGTTGGTCAATGAACTTACTACGGGTGTTGATCTGGTGTATGTCTGTTGTTGGAAGTGAATTCACTTACCTCATTAGACGTGAGAACCCCACTTAAGGGCCTGCTTTTTTCCTGGATGTTTTCAAGGTTGACTATTTTCTTTGTTGGGTTTGGTAATTATTTTTTAAGGAATATGAAAGCACTAATATTTTCCCCTCCTCTAAGGTAAAGGTGTGTGAAGGACTCAGTCTGGGACTTGAGTAAAGATGATAGGGAACATCTTTGATGTCGTTATGCTGGGGAAGCGATGGAGAATGTTCGAAATCCTTGTTTCTAGTTCTCCAGCTCTTTTCCACCTTAGAAGTAGTGTTTGGGCTATAATCAACCCAAATTATATATAATTTTGAAAGTAACTTTTTCATTTGGACTGCTGTGAGAGTAGAGGGAACCCTACTTCTTTCTAGATCATGAAGTGGAAGGACTAGGGTCACTGTGTTCTAATGCCCTTGGCTGTACCCATACAATTGTTTTATGCAGGTAGCCAAAAGAGATTCCCACTTCTGACATCTCAGGCTGAGGTCCAGCAGTGTCCTTCCTTTTCCCCAAGGTTGAAGGTCAACTCTGCAGAGTGGTAGCAAGCTACTTCTTCAGAATCTTTCAGAAAAGATTTGAAGGCCAGGTTGCATGGGGCTTGGAGCAATCTGGTCTAGAGGAAGGTGTCTGTGCCCATGGCAGGGGTTTGGAATTGGATGAGCTTTAAGGCCCCTTCCAAAACAATTATGATGTGATTCTGTGATGCATTTTTTGCTGTAGGCTTGGTGGAGAACAAAGACTCTCTTAATACTGTGCTTTATGAATTCTTCCAGAAATACAGGGGCATTGTGTTTATCATTTGTCTTCTGCTTAGAATTCCTTTCACGCTTACTTTTGCTGCCTGAGTTTCCTGGGCCGTGAAAGCTTTCCGATTCCTATCAATGTGGATGATGATGCATGTTTGGTTAATGGCTTGTAAGGACTTATGTTTGAGGTACAGAAGTGGCATTTAGAATATGGCTTGTGACTTAGCTATGCCTGAAGAACCATGTGCTTTGTTGTTGAACTGTGTTTAACATAATGGAATAAATATACCAGTGGCACACCTCCATTATTTCAAGGAATGTGTTTCGCTTTATTGTGATGGCTTTATTATGATGACTTACAAGCAAGTGCCTAATACAGCAACCTAGAAGCTGTTTGGTGAAACAAAGCCCTTTTCTCCTTCTTCTGGAAGACAAGTTCTGAGTTCTACTTTAAAAGAACAAACCCCCCAAAAACCAACAACCACTCCCCTGGTCTAAAACACTTAACAGTGCTTTACAGGTTTAAGCTCAGCAACCAAAGTTAGAAATGCAGAAAGAAAATATTTCTCACTTTGGCCAGAAATACTAAAACCAGATTATTTTGTGATGGTTTGTCATTTATGTTTGTGATTTCTGGAAGAAGAAGAAAGAAAAGGGAGGGGGAGGGAAAAAGTATGATGCAAAAAATTTGTAACCTTCAGGAAAGACTTATTTTAGATTTGATATAATCTACAGATAAAACATTCTTGCAGTTCCATGTGATCTTGGGTAAATTATGAGTATCTCTAGAATGCAGTGTTAATGTAATAGAACAGTTGGAATTCTGCTTGTAATGCTATGTGTAATGCATTTCTACTCAGGAGACTTGCTGAGGAGTTAATTTTGATGTTTTAATGTATTCTTTGTGTTTAAGGGAATTATAATGCTGACACTTCCCTGTTTATTTCTCATGTATTAGTTTAGGGCAGAATATAAAGCAATTTTAATCTGAATTTGCAATCCCACTTTCTGTGAGATTGTAGGTTTGGTATTATTTTCTGTATTTAACAGAAACATGTTCACAGACAGTAATCCTTGTGATGTACTGCCGCAGCCAAATAAATCTCATTTATGGAGCTTGTCAAAACTAGTGTTTCTTCTCATTGTCTAGTTTTGCACAATGCATGCATCAGCTGTCTTGTAAGGGGTCAAATCTGTAACTGTTCTCTGTATGGAAGGCAAGTAATATGTTTGTCAGAAAGAAGAAAGATTTTTCATAGTATATTTCAATCTTAATATGGTGTGAAGGTTTGAGATGTGTATTGTTATATTTTTCTTTTTCAAGCACATTGGATTGGCAAGTACATTTAGAAATGCGTAAGAATAAATATGATACTGCATGAAACAGCAGTTTTTGTGTGCTACTACAGATTTTTGTGCCTTTTTGTGCTGTTACTTACTCATCTTAACCCTTAGCTCGTGTCATTACTCTGTTTATTAATCTTTACACCTCTTGCATATTATCTTAGCAATGCTTTTTGTAGTGTTCCCTCTCAAGTCTCAGCTGTGTTTATTGAAATACACAATGCTTTGGTGAATCATGAGAGATACCAATGTGTGTGACTTACAAGCTGAAGAAATAGGTGTGTATGGAATTTCTCAGTAGCTTGTTGATACTGATCAACAGCTTCTATGGAAAGTAGAATCGTCAAATCTGTTGTATTTTGTCTCTGCATGCTACTGTAGGCTAGTGTGCTGCCAGCTACTGTATTTTACCCACATTGTTATTTTTTCCAGCCATTTATATATTTTTCTCATTGTTATTAATAATTATTATATTTGGTCGATTTATGTTCACAATTTCCTTCTAGGAAATAGTTAGGCTTCCTTTTCACTTGCTGCTTATGTAAGGGGAAGCTGGTTGAAAACAGCTTGCCAGATACCGTGCAGCACTTACGAAATGGAGCCCCTGTTTGTGGCATCCTGTCTAATGGTAGAACTAACGCCTTTCCTTTTGAGTTGAAGATGGAGCTGCAGCAGAAGTTCTTCTAACTTATCCATACAAAACCTTTGAGGCCACCACACCTTTACCCACTGGTGTGTGTTGCCACTGGCATTGTTACTGTGCTCTTACTTAGGGAGTATTGAGAAAAGACAGACAAATGGGGGTTTATGATGGGCCATTGTCTCTGTAATTTTGTTATACTGTAATGTAACACAGTACATTTTTAGTAGCTGTTACAGGTCTTGATAAAACTTAGTGTGGTGCTGTTGGTGGTGAAACACATTACCTGGTGCTGCAAATAGTAAACAGTATGTGGTCATTAGCTAGTTGTATATAGTTGTGGATTCTCAATACTTGATACTGCTTTTCAGGTGTTTCTATGATTTTGTTGATATGAATGGGTACAGAAGTCAGAGCTGTGACTTTGTACCTCAGAATTGCTGGGTGGAACAAGTCAAACAAAGAACATAGGGTAACTGTAAGCCCAGTAATACACTGTATTGTCGGCCTATGTTGGCCATCCTCATCACGTGTGAACGATTTTACAGTCATGTGTTTTGTTTCAGGCTACCCTGGGACAGCAAACAAGGGTTAAAAAAAAGTGAGACTTTACAGAAATGTGGAAGAGAAAAGAAAAAAGTGTGTGTAAAAATAATAACTGACAAGACTGAAAAGCAGCTGTGTTCTGGGTGGCATTAGATTGTCTGTTGAGGAAGTTTCTTCTTCCTGATGCAGCGTAATGAAATGTGTGCTTGATGTGGAAAGAGAGAATTTCTCTCTTGAAAATGGAGTAATAAAATCACTTTTACTACTGCTTTGCTTACAGCATTTTTTTGAAAGTAATATTTTTCACGCTGGGGTGGAGCTCAACCAGGGTAGATGTCAAATAGCTGTGTTTAGTAATTTGCTGAACCTCTGAGCTAATTTGCTGAAACTGGTCAGTTGATGATTAATTTTTATTTGATATTTCAAAATCTGAGTCTAATCTGATGATGCCATTAGAATTGCAGAAGGGGACAACATGTTGGCTGCACTGACCAAATCTGAGCGCAAATGAGATGTATCCTTTGATAATTAGCCTGTTATTTAGTTGCTGCTGTGTATGGGGGTACCCTATTGTCCTGACTGATAGCAATCCACCATGACCTCTTTTAGAAAGTCTATCTTTGCAGCTTGCTTTGTTTCACTCTCAGCTGAGGAATAAGGTTGTTTGGCTTAATGCAAATGGTAAAGCTTGGGAAATGAAAGTGTAACCATGGTACATAGATGACAATGGGGCAAGGGAGGGTCAGAATCTGCTTCCCTTCTGCTTCTTTCATTAAGCATCTCTAACTTTGCAGTCAATGCAGCCTGTAATATTTGATGGAAAACCAGTCTCAAATAATGCCTTCTGTGAAATTTCTTCATTTCTACATGAATGATGTATGAAAAAAATACTCCTCAAGTGCATAGTGAACAGGGACTCTCTGCAGTTGCTGTTTATTTCCTTGTAAAGCAACTATTTGCTGTTTGATATACACAGATGTGCTGTATTTGGCTCAGCAAAGTTTATGAAAGCAGACATTTAATTTACTATTTTTCTTGAACTCATGCCTCCCTCTCTGTTTCAAACATACCAGTTCCTTCCCGAATTACTGCTCAGCTGCAGCTTTTGTGGCTCAGGGGAAGGTTGTTATCTGTTCCTGGAAGCAGAAAGAATTAAATTGCTGTAAAAATTAAATAGTAAAATATTTAAAAAAAATACTAATCAGTTATTCAAATAGACTCAGAAAAACTTTCATTTCTATCTGTTTTAATGTGATAGTACTTGATATTGTCTTTTTCAGAAGTACCTAGCCTGACAAAATTTAAATAGCTTCTGAAATTGCTATGAAGAAACACAGGACGTGTATGCCAGAACTGAGTGCTTAAGGAATATACATTCCCTTTGTAAGAGATGAGTCCCCCAGCATTGGCTTGCCAAATGTAATCTGAATGACTTAACCCATTTCCGTCAAATAGGTTTTGTACAGAAGCCGATAACAGCAGTCAGGGTTAAATATTGCAGCATTCAGTCTTTACTGTAGGGTGATTGTAAGTTTCTTTGCTGCTTCAACTTGATGATTATTATATCGCATGGTAAAATAGTATTTCTTTTTGTAATGGAAGACCTTTCCCAATAACTTTTAGTCATTACAGGAACATGAAAGTTTTGTTGAACTGTATTAAACCTCTGCATAAGAATGATTGCTACCAGAAGGTGAAAAAACCTTGGAAGAAGCAGTGTGGAGTAACTGAGTCTGTTTTAAATCTTTTATGTTCTGCAGAATGAAATGATCCTTAAGGTAGCTTGAGCCATTCCTGTAGAATAATATTCAGACAGGTAACAGAATCTTTGCTCTTGTGACATAAATAGATGCGTGTGCAGTAATTCATTTGGTGACTAAGCTGGAAACAAGCATACATGCCCAAGCATTTCCCTCAGCCACCTGATTTGCAGGGAGACTGTTGGGAGGTTTCACTACACAAAGTCAGAAGTGAGAAATTCCGTAGCCGTTCTGAGTCCTGATAGGATGAAATACGTTATCAAAGGAGGGTGATGGGGAAACAGACCAATTTTGAACAGACTGATTTAGAAGGACATAGATAAAAGGGATATTACATGGTGAATGAATAACTTTGATTATTGATACGAGGCTAGAGATACTCTATCTACTGGTACCTTACCGGAGGCTAGCTACATCCAGGTGCAACTCCTGTATACAGAGAGGAAGAAAAAAGCTATGTATGTAGGCTGTGAGAAAAGACTGGAGGAAAGGAGAATTTTTCCTGCTCTGCGTGTTACTGCTCCTGACTTAGAAATTGTAGTATTGATGCAGGGTTTATTCTTAAAAGCTTAAAAAATTATTTAAAAATAGAGCTTGACAGTATCTTAATGAGGAAGCGGTACAAAGCTAGCCCCTTCACCTCAATTCCAGGGCAATAGAACATATTCCTCCTGTGCTACACATACCTGTGCTCCATACACTTTAAAGCTCATAAATGATGTAAATCTAATGCTAACTTTGTGGTAAATCTTTCAGTGTTCTACAGACAAGAATAGATTGCATGTGTGTGTGTGTGTGTGTGTGTGTGTGAAATCTCCTTACTGCTTATTACTTACCACACACTAATGAGGATGGAGAGAATTCTTACCTGTTTCTTGTTGCTTTAATGAAAAAGAGTGGCAGTGGGAAAGTCTCCTCATCTGAAGCAGATGCCAAACCATTTTTGTGGATGCTGATGAAAAGAAACCAGAATGTATCCAATTCCATTAGTGTAATTTTTTGAATGTAAAAAGTTCCCTTTTGCTCAAGGGAAAATACATAAATATGTATAGCATATGTGTCTCTGTGTAAAGGATTTCTAGTTGTAAATGCATAATGAAGTATGAAAAATTGATTTTTGGCTGTCTTTTCTCAGTGGCTTGAATAGATACACATATACTTTCACTTGTATAAAATGAGGTGCTCTAAACCAGCTGAATCTTTGGATATGCCTTTTGCAGATAAAAATATCAAAGTGTTGCTACAGATGACATTGGATTTTAATGTTTTAATATCATGCAGCTTCCTTAAAATGCAAGAAATTATACTGGAAATAAACAGTGCTTCTGGAAAATAAATTATTCTGGAATTATTCTGCTAAGTTACACTTTTGCACCCTTTAAATTGGGCATTTTTGCACTTTGGTGGAAAAGATAAAAAACTTTCTGTAGATGCCTTCTATTTCAACCAAATATTATATATATGTTGATAACAACCTTTAATTGCTGTCATTATGGCATAGGTTTAACACTGCTGAAGAAGTAGTGTTATGTTAAGTGCTTATAACTTCTAAATCCATGTTAAAAATGTTAGTGCCACTACTGAAAATGACTGTGCTTATAAAACTGGATTCCAAGCACGATTGGACTGACATGTGGGATGAGCAGTATCCTGCGTCTGCTTCTGAGTAATAATAAAAGAAATACTGAGGCAAAGCTTAAAAATAAGAAACAAAAAAATCCTGCTTACACTACTTGGGATAGCTGGGCTTTAAGATATCTCTGTGTTACCTTTCCTAACGAATGAAGATGTTGGGTTTCATGTCATATTTACATACAGAGATGACAAGGCATTAATAAAAAGGGTTAGTGATCATAGATCCACAACTAATAAATGACAAGGCAATGGTATTATGGGAAAAAATTGTTAATAAAATGTAGGCAATCTAATCTCCTTTGGACAGGTATCAGTCGTTGCAAGTTGGTAAATTTACATGTAATCAATATGCATTTCACTACTTATTTTCTTGAGAGCTGCTGCTCTTACCATACTGTAATCATACCGTAATTTCAGAAGTAGTAGAACTAGTAACCTCCTGTGATTAATTTGTTTGTATTTATCCTGATCTACAATGACTGAGGATTTAACACTGTCTTTGAATGAGTATTTCAGTGATTATTTTCTCATTGCAGTACTTCAGCCTTTTGATCCACGTTACACTGGATTGAAAGGAAGAGAGTAAAGCAATGGAAGCTTTCAGTCAACTATTAGGGATACATACTTTCAGAAACCACTGGGATTAAAAGATACTTATCTATAAAATTGTATTAAGCAATGCCATACTAACTTCAGCAAGAGAGTTGATAGGAGCCAAGAACAGGGTTTGTTCTTTTACCATCATTACAATGCCTTGCAGCACTGTTTTAAATTGAGATAATTTGGAACTGATGAAGTGGTCTGTGTTGTCTTCAGATTTTTGTGTGGAGAAGGTAAGTAGAAAGATTTCTTTTTCTGTTTGCTTTCTGTTATTCTCTTCTCCAAGAGCCTGTGTGGGTATTAATTTATAAAACTTGATGAAATCCTGCCTTCATAAAAAGCATGGACATGGCTAGGGTCATGCCTGCTTCATTTGGTTTGGGTTTGCAGGTCACCAGTATTCCAAGGATCGTTCTTAATATGCTTGTGTAAATACCTGTTTCTTAAAATACTCAGAAGGTCCAGATTTCCATTGCATCTTTGTTTGAAATATTGGAAAAAATGAGTGGTATAAAACCAAATGAATTGGTGGGTCTGGTACATTTCTGGCTAAACTGAAATTTTGCCTGGTTAAACCTGTATGAGTGTTTGTTGCTGCAGACTTGGGTATGCATAAGAAGTGGAGATTGGTTTTAGTGGTTCAGTTGTCTTGTAGATGTTGAAACAGGAATAATAGAAGAAAATAACTCAGTAATATATGAAAATATATATGGATATGCATAATGAACATCAAGATGAAATCTTCTAAAGATTACTCTTAAAAAAAACCCAAACAGCAAAGAATCCCAATAACTCAAAAATTATTACTTAAATGGATATTACAGTGTTAGAAATGTGTTCTGTCTCACCCTTAATCTTTGCTAAATAATTGCATATACGTTTTAAAACTTCAGGCCATGTTCACAAGACCACTGTATTCACAACTGTGGACCTCCGAAATAAATTTCAGAGTGAATAAACTTTCAGTCTGAAGTATAGACCCTCACGCTACACCAGTCCTTTGCCCACTCGTGGTTTGAATTGCTTTGGTTTACTTTTGTGATAGTAAAGTACTTCCTTTTATATACAGAAACCACTTTGAACAGCTCAAGTGCCTGTATATAGTGTGTGTAAGACTGAGTTTGATACCTGGTTTCAAAATTCTGGTGGAACAAACAATACAGAACTTTCTCTCTTGTAAGAAACAGCCACAGATTTGTAACTGCATCTTACCAGTGGGGGAGGACCATGGACTAAGATACTTTATTTTGTGAGTAATATTTATAACCCTCTGAAATGTTTGCCTTTTAATGGGTATGGAATGGGTGTTACAGTAGATGTGAGACACCTATGAAATCTAGTGTCCCAGGTGCATCTTGAACAGCTTTAGTTTGTTTGTCACTTAAATATTTTAAGTCTTAGATGCTTTGAAAGTTGTTTTCCTGTTATTTTTCTTTACATGTGCTACTAAGAGTGGTTCACAGGTTATTGCAAGTCCTCAGCATAACAAGAACAATAAAAACAATAATGGAGAAAATGTTTAGCACTCAACAAATTAGTACCGATGGATCTGATGTGCCTTCTAATAAGTGAAGAATGCAGGCATGACAAGGCCTGTGAATCTTACAATTCAGTAAGTAACTCAAAGGAATAAGGTGTGTATCTCTAAGTAATTGGATATTGCGTGTCAACAAGCAGAGCTGTACATCGTAGCTGAAGGATGGCTCTGTTGGAAACTTATTCTGGATATTTTAATGTTTAAATTGTGGCTGGATCTGTGCCACTGAGTAAAGAGAAAACAATACTCCCCAGTTAAGACTCACTATCTGAGGTCAGTGACTACATTGCAATGTAAGAAAAACCGTAGTTCCTTCCAATGTAGAAGAAAGAAATGCAGCACTGTGTTTCAGAGTGGAACTGGCTCAGATCATCAGCTGGCATCTGCAACTTTATTCCAGCTATGGATCTGGCCGCCAACCAAATGGAGACATTTTTTAACTGTGAGCATTGTATCTTTGCCAGTTCAATTAGCACTTTCAACGTTTTGAATCCAAATTGGTATTTAAGACTTGATTCTTAGGCTGAACTGTGTAAGAACAGCCAGTGTTTAACATCAAGCATGAAAAATAATGACGTTAGATGACCTCTTGTTTCCAACACTAAAAAAGCCCCTTTGAGATAACTGCAGCTTAGAAACTGAGGTCCCTCCAGACTTATGCAGGAATATGTTCTTGCCCGTTTGCTGTTTTCCACCCTTCCACAATGTATTCACTTTGTGTGATATTGATCAGTCTGGTGCCTACCTGCCTTCTTTCTTATTCAGCTGCACAGCTACTTCAAAAGATTCCACGTATCTTCTGCACAGGCAGAAGATGTGGAGATGGAGAAGAGAAAATAAAGTGTTTATGTGGGATATGATGATATCTAATACATCTTTCCCTAGTTGCTCACTATCTTTAATAGAGACAATTTGTGTTAAGAGTAGGCTGTTAATTTAAGTAAACCATAGTAGGTGAGTCTACTTTTGTGGGTAATGCTTTTTTCCCTTTACCTGCTTAAGTATTTGCAACATCTGGAAACATGATTAGGTTGTCAAAATTATTCCCTGATGTTAAATCAGTGGTGGAGATCACCTAGGAGCTAATATTAATCTTGACAACTTCAGGGTGTTTGGGTGGAAATCAATATTTGTTTATTCCAGCAAATGCTCTGAAGACTCCAAAATAAAGATTGATTTATATTCTGTTACTGTTTTCAATATATTGAGCATTAAAACATAGTCTTTGGTGTTTTCTAAACTTAATTCACACAGTATATGGAAATGCTAATGTTTGCTTGATGTTTGTTGCTAATGAAGCAGTGACTAAACAAGCAGGGTTGTAGGATTCTGCACTGAACATGACTTGAAGCTTGAAGCAGGGCTCTGTTTTACCGCGTTCTCTGGTGACCAGTAAGATTTCTGTGAAGACTCATAGCTTTTAGACTTGCTATCTTTTTCCATTTGTATTCACATATTTTCTGCTTAAAGGAGATAATAGTGTGTGTTTCTTAGAGTGAATTGTGCATGCTTTAAGCTTCTGGGTATTGCTGTCAGTTATCATGTGACATATTTGGTAGGGTGTTTTTTTGGTAATGTTGTGACTGATGATGTGTTAGTTCCTAGTCTGATGTGCTTGTTACCCTTTAAACATAAGGAAAGAGAGCATACTCTAATTAAAAATACTGCTTTATGTTGCCATATAAAAATACCAATTCTCAGATTTCCCCTAGCTGTGTCAGAATGCATACAGATGTATTGGGGAAAGCAGAATGTAGATCTAAGATGCTGTACTTGTGGGGAATTATGAGGTAGGGGGGAGATAGCTGAGGCATAGTATATAGTAGAGATGCTACAGTGCAGCAGGACTGCAGAAGTATTTTTGCCCAGCTCTATTCTGTATCAGTCAGAGTCAGTGTCCATGCCTTCAAACCTAACTTTGGCAAGGAGGAAAGGGTTTTATAATGTTTTTGTTTACACATCCCAATGTAATAGGCAGTATGTATGCTTCAAGTGCATGTGTCTTGAAATGTACAGGAAATAACTGCATCACTGAAGTATCTTACATTCACGGAACTGAGTTGAAAGTATTTCTGGGTTAGCTTTCCTTATAGGCTGAAAGGAATAGGTATAGAAAGTCAGTTCTGCTTCAGGAAAGAGGAGGAGAGAAGACAGGTAATAGAATGAGAGAATGAGATTGAAATCCCATTTATTTTTCTTAGCAGTGTTCTGACACTTAGTGATGTCGTGTATTAAATACCATTGGCAGGAAAGATTCTCATGGTTTCACTAGGCGACTAACATATGTTCTTTACACTGCAGTAAGAAAGTTTTTTTTCTCTGAAGGCAAGACTGTAACTTTGGATTTTAATTCCTGCATGAGCTGAAGCATGAATTCCTGAAGAACTTGATGAATGAAGCACAATTAAAACAGTGGGGATGCAAAATAATGTGTCCCATTTGTTGCTCTGCTGTGGTTTGAACTTGATGGTTTAAGCAGCTTGGAAGAGAAGCAGCATGTTAGGATCTGTGTATTTGGAGATTCTCATGGTGGGTGTGATCTGCTCCGATGCTGCCTAGGGAAGCAAGTGGTACTAAAAGGGTAATTGGAGAAATAAAGCTGTCATAATTCAGCGGAGTTATTTGCAGCAGGTAACAAAGTGCCATACCACTTCTGGAGGAACTGATAAGTAGTGAAGGATGAAAGAGGAACATTGCTTGGCAGAGAAATAGAGATCTGAAACAGGTGACTTGGTAAAAGACAGAGTTACTGTATTGGAGTTTCTTTTGAGACTGACCATAACATTTAGGAAGAGTCATAGAGATAAGTTAGACGCAGAACTGAAACATGAAGTCATTTGCACGTGTTTCTCTAGTTCAAACAGTGAAGGAATATAAATGCCTTGAGTTTGCCAGTACAATGAAAGAAGAGCCAATTTACTACTTTCTTTTGCTTTACCTTACTAGTGTTGAAATATTAGATCAGAAATATACTTGTGTTAGCTGTCGAGCATTGTCTGGATGGATTTCAACCCAGGATCAGAGTCAGGAAAATACAACTGGTCCAAGGGAGCTGCTACGCATGCATTTGTTGCTATGATTTGGTTTGTCTGATGGTCTTTAAGTTTGTCTGTCTAGAATCCCTGTTATCCTTATGGCTTTTAATGTCATGCTGCTATTTTTCCCTCCAAAGATAGGTAATGAAATAGGATGAGGGAGAAATTTTTTAGATAAGCCGAATGTGTGATGTAAACGATAGGCTATATTATAAAAATGCTGAGAGGGATGTGCTGATGAAACAGAATCCTTGTTTTTCTCTTGGCTTATTCCGCTGGTCTTAGGAAATGACCTTTCTAAATCATGGAACCATAGAACCACAACTTTCCTATTTTTTTTCTTTTTTTTCTTTTTTGGGCAGTTTCATTAGAGCTGTGCTTTGAAGGATAATGAGAAAAACTTAGAGAAATTAAGGTATGAAAATTTATGCTATTTAGAGGAAGGAGGAAAATAGTACTTTGAGAAGAAAACTCAGGGAGATCTGATATGCATGAAATAAACTGAGGAGAAGAGAGATGCTGCATTTTAAGTGGATGTTGAATCAAACCTGCACAAAATATTATTTTGGGGTAGTTGTTGCTCCAAGACATTTTCAATAGTTAATGTACTATCTAAGCAATGCCTGCCTAGGTGAAACTAGGAAGAAGGTACTAGCTTTGTTCAAGTTTGTCAGTGCACATTTGCCTGCTTGTATGTTCCTCAGCATTATGCTAAAGTCAAAACCTACTCCAGCTCTCCAGCTGCAGCCCCTTCTACCCTTGCACCCCCTTCCCTCCCCACCCCCGTATCCCATTGTGACAAAATGGTAAAGAAGCTGTTAGGCTTCAGTTTCTTTGTCATGGAAAGCCTGTGCTATGATTGGAGGACATGATTTTACTGTGGATGCAGTTCTTTTCAGAAAGCCTGTGCACAGCTGAGTTAGCATTTTTTGAGTGTTGCAGGAGAAATGATATGGCTGAAATGGTGCCTTTTAGGTACAGATGTGTCTTTGTAGGAAATATTTCCAAGGTAACATGTTTATCTTAATAATGCCTGGCTTTATCTTCATATACTCAGATAAATAATGGAATGTGTTGCTGTTGATATTGATAGAAGTATAGTCATTTACCTGGTCCTTTTCATGAGCCTTCCTCTTGAAGGGTTGAGCACACTGAAGTACATATTCTTTCCTTATAAAGTAAAAAAAACCAGATACTGAAAAGAAACTTGTCTCCAAAAAGTACATATTGAAATACAGATCAGTTAAAACTTATTCTAGGGAGTAAAAAGTACTACTAACTTATATATTTTATCAGTATTAATAATCTTTTATTTTGTAAGTATAAAGTGTAGTATGAATATAGACTTTATAGTATGAATATAGTCTTTAGTCCTTAAAACCAGCATTTCTCAGGGCGTTTTCTTTGAGTTGCCAAAAGAATTGTAGGAGAGAACTGAAGTATGTTCTGAATTACCCTTGTTCTTCCTGAAGAATATTTGTAGACTTTAGATTGAAATTATGTGTATCTTTTTGTGAAATATATAGTGTTTACCTCATCTTAGGCTCTTTATGCTGTTATATATACGAACAATATAGTGTAGTATTTGTAGCTTTGGATCATAAGTTACGTAACAGGGTTATAATGTTTAGCTCTGAGTAACTAGAGAGGTTTTTTTTTAAATGAAAAATCAATAGTTAAGTTTTCCAGATTTGAATAATCTGCTTCCACTGAAGTAGGTGATAATTACATAGCAGCTGATTTACATTTCCAAACAAAAGGCTTTTTTTTCCTTCAGCTTGTCCTAAGGATGTTTTATTTTCTTTTGAGGTATTTCATTTTGGAGTTTCAATAGGAAACTGGGGCATACTGACATAAAGTGGCTTGCAGCCTGGTGTAAAAACCAGAAGGGACTGGCACCCACCTCTTCCAGTCAGTCACAAATATTTGTTCACTATTTCACTCCCGCGGTCTCCATTTAAAAATGTGCTTTTATGAAACACTAATGCAGAGCATGTTTTAGTGAAATGTAGTTTCTGAGGAAATTCAGTGGTAGTAGGTTACTGTTGAATTCCTTAATGAAAAAGATGGTAAATATTCCTCACAAAGGAAGCAGTTTCCCATCAAGTAACATGCGGTGTCATCATGTGAGTTTTCTGCAACTCATCAGTTGGAACTTTAAATTGACATTTTAGATTAAGCGTATAATTTTCAGGACAAAATATTGTGTTAGAATACAGTTGTGAATGAAAATTGCAAAATTATTTTTACTTAGCTGGTGTATTTGTAGAGATTGCTAATGTATTATCTGCTGCTTACCCAATTTCAAAATTATCCCTGGAGTTTTGTAGTTCAAAATCATTTTTTTTATAAGATGTTATGAGCCTATTGTTTAAAAAAAAAGTCAGTCTTCTTGTCAATCTGCTGTACTTGGTTGCTAACAGTTCAATCTTTCATTAAATAAGAGATGATTTCAAATAATTATGTAGTGAAAAATTAGATATATAAAATAAATAGGATTAAGAAAGTCTAGGAAAGGGTGGGACCTGATCCTGTATTGGACATGAGTTTCTTCTGCTTAGTTTCTTAAATATGATCTTTTTTTAAGTGCGGTGTTGCAGCTCTGGTACTTCTTTCCATTTTCTCTTTATAGGCGCTATGATGAAACATTTATGTTAATACTACAGAAACATAAGATCATGGAGTATTAAATTATCACATTGGTGCAACTTTTAAGACTTCACAGAATCACAAACTGGTTTGGGTTGGAAGGGACCTTAAAGCTCATCCAGTTCCAACCCCTTGTCATGGGCAGCAACACTTCCCTAGTAGACCAGGTTGCTTCAAGTTCCATCCAGCCTGACTTTGAACACTTCCAGGGATGGAGCTTGCTTATTTCTTTTCTGTTGCACGATGACTTGACTTAGTAGTACTGAGCACAATATTTCCTTAAAAAACCCAACCAAACAAAACCCCACAAAAAACCTGCAAAACCAACCAAACAAAAAGCAACAACACCACAAATACCCCAAGCCCAAAATTTCCGAACCAAAAAAACAAATAAACTGAAATTTTTGCAAAAGCAGTAACAAGTAATATTTGAATTTGCTTGTTTGAATAGCTTTTCGAGAGATTCTTAAGCTGATATAAAGCCTCATATATGCATAAGACGACAAAATTAATGAAACATACAAAAAAATTATTTTTTATGACTGAATGTAGGCCTTCCTTAAAAGTCCAAAGGAAACCATGTCATGTACTTGACTGAAATCAGAACTTGTTCCTATTATTAAGAACTAGGTGTAAACATTTATTGGGTGAATCCTTCCTGACAGCACTTGAGAGTAATAGCAAAATAGAAGTTTGTTTCTTGTCTTTCTGAAGACAAACAAGCCTTCAGGTTCTGTGATCAAGTTAAAGTTCAGACAATGAAATTAGACTTCTCCATCAACTTCACTGTTGTGAATTAACACCTAAATGTTCTAGGAGCTTGGTATATGATACATAAGTAAACTCTGAAAGAATGGTCATATAAATGTACTTAAAAATGTGCTTTCCAAACCAGCAAATTATGGTTGTGTAGTAGCAGCACCACTGTGCAAATTAATGCTTAACTGTATTCTGATGGAGAAAAGTTACAATGTAAACTTTCTTCCAAGTAAGAGACTTTGCATAGTCAGGATGATCCCAGTTATAATATCAGAGCTCAAGCTGAAGAATACTTGCAACCACTGCTACTGAAAATGAAAAAAAATATAAATTCCTTAGGCATCATTGATAGTTCAAGTAGCCTGGGGGCCCTTGAGTTGCAAACATTGTGAGGGGTGTCATCAGCCTTGATAACTCTAGATGTGAGGTCCAAGTGTTGCCTTCAAAGTATGAGCATTTAAAGGTTTATTTTTACTCATGATATTTAGAAAATGATGATGTTCCTGGAGGAAGTTAGTCTGTTCTGTGTGTAGTATGTAGCAACCTGAGATAGTTTCCAGGCTTGTCTGAGCACTCCTCTGCTAAAGATCCCAACCAAATGTAACTTTTACTTAAGATATTTCATCTATGACTATGAGTAAATTACCTGCTCTGTTTGTTTTCAAACAACGAAATGGTTATAGGAAGTACCTCTCCTTCTCTTAAATGATAAAACCTGTCTTATAAACTCTTTGGAAACTGGTATTTATTCTGGTTTCATAGGGGAGAGATCAAGAACTCTCACATCACAAGTTCTGTGTACCGTAGAATGATGTGAAATATGTTCATAAGGTGTTGTTTAGAATATGTAGAGTATAAAAACCATACCTTTTTTTGTAACTTTGGTACTATGAGGATAACCAAATGGTGGTTGGTCCTATAATGTGGCCTTTCTGATTTAATACGAACTTCCTTCTGATGGAGCTACAAAGTTCATTTTAGTCTTTCATACATGTCATCTCTACCGTGCTGTTATTTGGCTACAAACATTTTATAAAGTTATTTATTGAAAATAATAACAGTGAATATTCTTCACAAGTCAGTGTTAGATGAACTTACTGTTCTAAAGAAAAAAGAATAAAACTGAGAACGTACTAATGACATCTGCAGATGGAATTGTCGAACTTACACAGATAGCATGTGTAATTTTTCATTGACAGTATAGATTTAGACCTGTGAAATTGCTACAGAACTCAAGCTGAGGGGACATCAGTTGAACTTGTGCACAGTAACTTGTGCTATGTATTTAACCCACACAGAATCCGTAATGAGGATAAGGGTTGTAAGCCTTTTAAGTGAGTTCACAATGAACAAGCTTGCCTTTTTAACTCAGGAATCCAACAGTTTTTTAAAGCACCCACTCTCCTGGATAATTTTAATGCAGATGTGTCCCAGCAAAATAACCAGCAGTCAGAAAGGATCTATTTTCAAGTTCAATTACTATTAATATTGCATATGCAACAGCATGCATTAAGTGGCTTCTCCTTCAAGAAGTAAATGGAAAAACTGAGTGTCAAAAGAAGAATTAAACACTGTGAATCATCAGGCTGTTATCATGCAGAAGAGTAGCTCAGACCTGTTTTCTTAGCTTTTAGGATATTAGTTTAATAGGAGCCTTTTGGTTTTGGACTTGATATATGGTTAATGACCTTTGAATTACCAATGAGCTTTGGTGGTCAGACACTTTCACAGGTTACCCCACCAAGCTGTGGCTGCCCCATCCCTGGCAGTGTTCAAGGCCAGGCTGGATGTGGCTTGGAACAACCTGCTCTAGTGGAAGGCGTCCCTGCCTGTGGCAGGGGATTGGAACTGATGAAATTTAATGCCCTTTCCAACCCAAACTATTCTGTGATTTACTTATGTACAGTGCAAGTAATCACATTTTTTTTCCTAATGAGTGGAATAATTCCTTTTGTCACAAATTTCAAGTCATGACATAGGTGCCCACCCAATGGAAATAAAGGAATGACTAAATATGAGGCATTTGTTCACTGTTTGTTGCTTTCTAATGTCACATCTAATGTCACTTAACTTGCTTTCACATTTAATGTCACATCAAAGCTATTTTTCATCTTTTTCCAGATAGAAGTCAGAGCTGTAGTTAAATTCTGGGAGCAGTGAGAGGAAGATCTAACTTGATCTCAGCTCCTGATAGGGGAACTTGACTGGCATCTGAAATAAATAACAGTACTCCTCCTTCACATCAGTCAGAAATTATAAGCATGACCAGCGGGTCGAAGGAGGTAATCCTGCCTCTCTGATCTGCTCTCATGAGACCTCACTTGGAGTATTGTGTGCAGTTCTGGTGTCCTTAACATACAAAGGACATGGAACTGTTGGAACAAGTCCAGAGGAGGGCCACGAGGATGATCATGGGACTGGAGCACCTCCTGTATG
>JANRGW010008951.1:9969-25321 GCA_024733675.1 Psilopsiagon aymara | reverse complement strand
TATCAACCCTGGACCTTCTGGAAATAAATGATTTCGTTTCCTAACCAGAAACGGGGTCCGTGCCTTATTCTCCACAAAGGGTGGTAGTACATCTTGTCTTGCAACCCTGGGTTGTAAGCTGTCTTTAAGGGAGAGAACCTAAGAGTTTCTCACTACCACCCACCCCTTAGTAAGTGCAACTGGACTTAGCACCTAAACTTTTCCTTTTCCTTCTCACAGTTTGTACTAAGTGGTAGACTCTGAAGATCTGTCAGAAAGTGTTCTAATCCTAACTTTTCTTAAAGCTGCATAGCAAATACTAGGATGAACATCATCATGTGGTGAAGGTTTAGATTCACAAAATTCTAAGTCAAAATGAGTCAAGTGCAAGGCGAATAGTCTTGTTTTTCCTTTTGACACGGTTTTAACAGATGAAGATCTGTCCTGCTACCTTCTAGCCAAATACAGCACCAACTGTGTAGAGGTCTGTAAGTTAGTTTCCATGGTTTAAAGTCAGGTGAGCCTAAACATCTGCTTTGTTTCTATTTGCCAGTAAAGCAACCAGCAGTGTCTCATGACAGGCACTACTTTCAAGTGGCCTTATGGAGTTTGCCTGGTGCAGAGTACAGGGTGAAGGAAGGACACAGAATTGGGGTGGCTGCAGTAGAGCTGGAAACAATGCCAATGGTTGTCCAAATGAAATTGACTGAATGAAATGGATGAAACAGATCTATAATTTTTTTGTCCCACTTCTGGCTGAAAACTGTAATACGAAGATTTCCCATTTTTCATCTATTCCAAGATACTTCAATGAGAATTCTTGACCACAACACAAGGTGATGTAAACTGGATAGTCAGAAAGTACCAGTGTAAAATCTTACTAGGCTGCACACAGCACATTACAACACACAAATGTGGAAGACAAATGAATTCCAGCATCACAGACTGTTGCTCACAGTTGGCCGAAGTCTTGTATTCCCCAGTGACATTGTGTACAATATGTATTTCACAGGACAGACAACATGGACAAGAGGAAAAAAGCCTCTTGAATAGTGTTACCTTTCCAAGATACAAGGTGGGGAGAGCACATTGTGTGACATCCCAGCCTATTTTAGTGCTCCTGCGTAAGCATCTGAGTGTACTGATTCTTGCATATTGAAACTGAAGATGAATGCAGAGACCTCAAAAACACTCTCTTTAATCAGTTACAAGATAGGGTGTAGGTGTTTCAATATCTGAAAAATCCTTAGTGAGTCATAGTAGTAAATCTACTCAAAGGCAATTATGTAGCCGCAGTAACCAAAGCAGCAACTGAAATGGCAGCAGACTGCCAGAGACGCAGAGTAACAGGTTTCCCAGGATCTCTTGTGTCAGGGCTGACATCTCAGAAAACAGGGCATCTGCTAATGTAAAGAGTCAATACAGACCTGTGGCTACCTCTGAACCTTGATCAATCCATAATCAGAATTCAGCTTTCATCCCTCAGCTCTGCAATGGCATTAAGCTCTGGTCATTCCTTTAGTTTTGCCCCTTTCCTGCAAAGAGACAACTGCCCTGTCTAGGCTCTTGATATTTAGAATGGCAAAATTCAGTTCGATCTGCAGTGATGAGAAGCTTTATTATTACTAGTCACTTACTGCCTTTAGGCATTCAGTATCTTTTAATTAAAAAGGAGTCTTTGAGGTAATGGGGGGAAAAAAATCTCTCTTGCTCTCTTTGCAGCTTTCCTCAATTCATCAACATACCATTACAACCTTTCTTTTCAAATGTGGAAAATCAGTTCTTTGACATAAGAAATAAAAAGGATTTGTATTACTGGACTTTACTAATATGATCAAAAGTTGCAAAACAGGACCTTTATTTTAAACCAAGTTCAGGAGACTTAGAGGAATCCGTTGCTCATACGACTGTCCTGGGTTCAGCAGTAGCAGTCATTTTCCTCCTTCTTAGTAGCTGATGCAGCACTGTTTTTTTGACTTTCAGCCTGGGAACTGTGCTGATAGCACCGATGTTTTTAGTTGTTGTTCAGTAATGCTTACTCTGACCAAAGTCTTTCTGAGTCTCATGCTCTGCCAGAGAGGAGGGGAAACCGGGAGGAAGCAGAGACAGGACACCTGACCCAAACTAGCCAAAGAGGTATTCCATACAACAGCACATCATGCCCAGTATATAAACTGGAGGCAGTTACCCAGAAGGGCTATATCACTGCTCAGTCAGGCTGGGTATGGGTTGGCAGATAGTGAGCAGTTGCATTCTCTTCCCTAGTGTCATGCGTTCAGCAGTAGCAGTCATTTTTCTCTTTCTTGGTAGCTGGTGCAGTGCTGTGTTTTTGACTTTCAGCCTGGGAACAGCACTGATAGCACCAATGTTTTCAGTTACTGCTTAGTAATGTTTTGGTCTGACCAAGGGCTTTCTGAGCCTCATGCTCTGCCAGGGAGGAGGGGAAGCTGGAAGGGAACAGAAACAGGACACCTGGCCCAAACTGACCAAAGAGGTATTCCATACCACAGCACTCCATGCCCAGGATGTAAAAACGAGGGCAGAGACCGGGAAGGTTGGGGGTTCGCTGCTGGTTTGGGCTTGGTATCAGGTGGTGAGCAGTTGTATTCTCTTTCCTTGTATTTCCCTTGTCATTTTTATTATTGGTGGTAGCAGTAGTGGTTTGTGTTATACCTTAGTTACTGAACTGTTCTTAGCTCTACCTGTGGGACTGTGTTCTTCTGATTCTCCTTCCCATCCCTCTGGGAATTAGGGGGAAGAAAGAAGGGGGACTGAGTGAGCAAACTGCTTGAGGGGCTTAAACCACGACACCTTGTTATTTCCCTTATTATTATTATTATTATTGGTGGTAGCAGCAGTTGTTTTGTTATACCTTAGTTTCTGGACTGTTTTTGTCTCAACCTGTGGGAGTTAACAATCTTTCAATTCTCCTCCCCATCCCTCTGGGAATGGTGGAAAGGGAGGAGTGAGTGAGCAGTTGCACGGTTCTGGGTTGCTGGCTGGGCTTAAACCACGACAATGTCCTATGCTACTCTCCCAGCCATTTTAGTGGCCCTTTGCCAGACTGCAGTTTTTTGTATTTCTTTTTTAGTCAGAGAGAAGAGGACCAAGTTGGGCACTTTTGCATGTGCAACCACATGGGGATAAAATAAAGGGAAAAAATCATGTCCTTTGACTGTCTGTCAGCCCATGCACTTGCTGGTGCAGATCACTACATGTTTAACCTTTACTGCTGCCAGGGCACAACACTGACCCGCATCTACCAGGTCCCCACATTCTTTTCTGCAGATCTGCCACTGAGCCATTTCAAAAGCTGGTATCAGTGCACAGTACAGGACTTTACTTCTGGTGCTGTTGAACTTTATGTGGTTCTTGCTTCCCCAGGAAGGAATGCTGGAAATGGCTTCTTACTTGTTTAAAAAGAAAAGGATTTTAATATTGAGGACAGAAGGTACTGTTTGTTTGTATAGGCAGGTCTTGTCTTATGGGATGATTAATAAGTAGATTCATTAAATAAGTCTTTTCTTGTTTGTAATTTGTTCATGCATTTTGTAATTTGCTCACATTTTCGTAAAATTCAGAAGTAGGGAGTATTAAGAGCACCTAAATCAACAGACTTTAATACCCAGGAATATTCCTCCCCAGTTGGCATGCTGGATGTGAGCCACATGATTCTCCTCACTCCCAAGTGTACCCAATAGTGGTACTGAACATGTTTCAAGGATGCAAATATGCCTCAGGAGGCTTCTCCCAAAGACTCACCAGTCTATGCCTTTCAGTGGATGCCAGTGTAGAGATCTGTAGAACTGGTGCCTTTGCAGAAGCATAGCACTGCACATGGATCCTAAGAGCATTAGCTTTGCAGCAAAAGTGAGTCAGTATAGGGGCACTGTTATTTCTGTAGTGATGGATATACACAGCTAGTTAAATAGCCCTTATGTACTACCTTGTGCATGTTGCTTCCACCTATTAGAATTGTCAAGAATTCATCTGCAGCATGCTTTTGTGCAAATTATTTGACAGTTAACTCTCACCATTTTCCAGTATTTAAAGAGCAGCTACAAAGATGGAGGCCTCCCCTTTTCAAGAAGTCACATGGGAAAAGTGAGGGGTAATGGGCACAAGTTACTCCTGGGGAGATTTCGACTGGACAAAGAAGGAAAATTTTTCACAGTGAGAACAATCACCCATTGGATTAATCTCTCCAGGGAAGTGGTGGACTTCCCAACATTGGACACTGGCTGGACAGGGATCTGTGCCATCTTGTCTACATCATGCTTTGCGTGAAAAGTCTGGACCAGGTGACCATTGAGGTCCCTTCCCACCCAGTACTCTATGATTCTATGATTCTTATAAACCTTCTTTTCACAATGCTTTAGAATTTACAATTCTTAAAATGTCCAACTGAAAATAAATGGGTCATCTTCATGCTTGAAGTAACTTCAGCAAAAGCAGTGACACCAGGGCTTATCTTTAGCCAAGAATTCAATTATTCTCCAAAGTAAAAGAAATTACTGTCTTCCACCTACAGGCATAGCATAAATGACATAGTATCCCACCTTAAATATTATTATATATCTTTAGGAGTCATTGAATGTCTTCCTAAAGTAACAGAGCTTTACTATTGTCGTGGTTTTAAACTATAAAGCATGCAGTTTGTTCACTCACCTCCCCCTCCTAAAAGAGCTGACATGGTTTAAGCCCTAAAACATGCAGTTTGTTCACTCACTTCCCTCTCCTTCTTGCCCCCCCCCACTCCAAGGTGAGGGGGGAGGGGAATGGGGAGAAGAATCGAAAGAATGTAACTCCCATGGGTTGAGGTAAGAACATTCCAGTAACTAAGGTATTACACAAATCACTATTGCTACCACCAATAATAACAATGACCAGGGAAAATACAAGGGAAGAGGATACAAATGCTCACCACCCGGTGACCAAGCTGTGAACTACTCTCTTCCGGGTTCCTGCCCCCAGATTTTTACCTCCTGGACACGGCGTACTGTGTTATGGAATACCTCTTTGGTCAGTTTGGATCAGATGCTCTGTCTCTGCTCCCTCCTGGCTTACCCTCCTCCCTGGCAGAGCATGAGACTCAGAAAGTCCTTGGCCAGATCAAAACGTTCTAAGCCCTAACCAAAACATTGGTGTTATCAGTGCTGTTCCCAAGCCGAAAGCGAAAAACACAGTGTCGCACCAGCTACCAAGAAGAAGGAAAACGACTGCTACTGCCGAACCCATGACAACTATTTAGATCATCTAGGATATATGTAATCTGTGAAGATCAAATGGAATTTTAAAATTTGAAATCTAGGAGTCTTACTAAGCATTTAGTCTGTCATTTTAGAATCTTTTCAATAACACACTTTTTGAATTCTGATTTCCTGAATAGCAATTCTGTGACATGTAGAAGTGCATAATTTGTTAGAAAGACAATTGTAGCAATTGATAATATTATCTGAAAAAAATTAGCAGTAAGCTTAAGCTCACATAAGCATGAAAATTGTTTCTATTTTCATTGGAGTACTCCGTCCCAAAATAACAGCATAGGTAAAATTGCAAATTCTGTATAGAAATAACTGTGTGGGTAATGCAGAAAATTTTGTTCATCACACAGAAGTTAGTAGAAAGTTTTTGCACAGCTGAGTGTTCGTTGTGTCTTGAAATAGTAGAAGGACGAATGATGCGCCTTTGACACAAGATAAGACATTTTTCTTAATTAGGTAATGAGCAAAACCACACTTGTTCTGTGTTAGTCTGTAACATTATTGACTTTTTTCAAAGGAATGTGGTGATGTTTTGACACTAATGATCATATCAACACAACATATACCAAGGGTTTGAGATGATACCAATCATGATCAGTTCAGTCACTGCGATCCTCAAAAGCTTTGATAAACTATTTGTAAAGTCATTGTGACCCTTTTGATATTTTAAGTGCATAAAAATAAACAGTAATTGAAGTTTAAGCAGACAAAAAGGTAAACAGACTGTATTGCATAAACATGTACAAACTGTGTGAAAGCATGCATTAGAAGTCTTGCAATATCAAAAGGAATTTTTGACAAATGGCTCTTCAAGATTTTTAACAGATACTTTTGGCAATACTTACATTTAACATCTGTTAGTCATTTTATTTTGCCATCTTAAAAAATTTATGAATGTAAACCAGAAAACAAACAGGCATTAAGGGTTTGCTATTCAGGAGGAACAAAAATAATTATCTTTGCCTCTGATTCAGTGAAATTAATCTTGCAGCTTGATTTTATGAATATTCTTCCCAATAACCAAAGAGAAATTGGACTTACAAAGTTTAGTAAAACTTGGAAAATGCTTTTGTTTCGTGAGGGTATTTTTGTTCATGCTGATTAATTATCAAAATATTGCTAATTCTTTAGCAGAACACTTCGAAAAAGAATGAAGCAGGGAACTGGTTAGTTAAAACCATTAACAACTCAACAGTATTCAGACACATAGAAAGGGGTTTCCATACATTAAGATAACTTTAGTATGTCATCTTATCACACCTTTTAACAGTAATGCACACATTGTTTCCTCATTCAGGTTCTTCAGGAACCATGTTATAGTATCCAATCTAAGTACCTTCTAGCAATCTAAATACCCTGAGCAGCCTTCATAGAGATATTTTTTAGGAATTATACATGGTAAAGTACAATCAACTGTTTTATCTACAGTGGCACGTAACAAAACACAGGTTTATTTCAAGCTCCATTTTCTACAGTACAGCTTTTCAGTCATGTTACATTACAGTACTCTTGAAAATGTCAAAAAAAAATCTGAATATTCCTGAGGCATGTCACATTCTAAAAGATTTTCATCATGAGCCTTTCATAATAGCTGGGGGTTTTTCTTAGAACAAAATTTAACTATTACTTTAAGATTTCAAAATGCCCTTTTTAATCCTGAAATTATAGACAGACAGCTGTGCCATAGCTGCACGTTCCTTCCCCTCTTCTGAGGTTTTAAAAAGAACATATATTGTATAAGTAATTATCTGTTTCTATGAAAATATTGTATTTTTTAATGTGAAATGGAACACAAGCATCAGTTGGTATTGTCACTTCAAATTATCTTACATTCATTGACTCATTATAATCTGATGAACTGTGGTATATAATGCCATCTGTGAAGGTATTGCACTTACTTAAAAAGGCTGCCTGATCTCTTTCGTTCAAGAAATATATTCCTTCTATTGTCAGTACATCTTGACAGTTGTACAAATAAGTCAGATGAGTTTGGGGAAATGTTTGTTCAGTCACTTTGCTTGTGCAGAATCTTTGAAATCTCTTGGGTATCCAGATATTAGGAGCAAAACTCTTGGCTGGATTTAGAAGAAAGCTCAGCTGTTACCGCAGACTGCTGGAATTTCCATGTAATCACAGGCTCAGGATGAGAATGCAGGTGTTTATATCCATTTTATTAGAGCTAGGAGATTTAAAAAACCGCCCAGATCATCTGGTAAAAAGTACTTAGCAATGTGCACTTCCTGACAGTGCTGCTACTCCTAGTTGTGTCAACCAAGACTAACATATGTTCCTCCAGGATAACTGGTAGCTTCTTTGTACCCACTCTTTCGAATGTGGTCAGTTTTCTGGCCAAGAAGACTGACAATAACTCAACCAAATGGGTCAGGAAAGCCTTTTTTGCTGAATAAGATCAAATTAAGAGTCATCATTTCCATGTTATAATTTAACATACTAATTAAGCAGACATTTAACTCTACATGATGAATCCCAAAAGCTTCAGTGTCGCTTCCTAAATGGGAACATTATCACTCAATTCTTTGGATCTTTTCTGTGCTTAAAATTTCTTATTTTCTTGTTACTTTCTAGTAGTTGACAAATTAGCCGATTACAGCAAGTATATAATCATTAGCTGTTGAGCTGCCATTGTGATGAGTAGATGTCACTGTTATCAATGGTACACCTTCACCTTAAAGCAAATATCTTGTCCAGTTCCTAGTCAAGGCAGTACCCACTAAGCTATTCATTGCAGTTAAACTCTTCCTCATTTTTTCCACCTTTTTGCTTTACCTTGTTGTCCTTGATAACCCTTTCACAATTCAACCTCAGCTAAGCTTTGGCCTTTGTGGGGCCATTCATCCTTGAGGTGAATTAGGTGCACATTTGTGCTTAAATATAAAGAAATTAATGAACAATGCATTAGAGTCCTATGGCTGTAGATGGTTCTACAAGGAATCTGCAAAGATGCATCATGACCCCATTCCTTATACACACTTAAACCTGCAGCAATCATGTGAGCATCAGCATCAATCACCTCAACCTGGTGTTGGGTCTATCCTCCAGCCCAGTTCTGCTGCCCAAACGTGTCCCCTGAGTAGTTGCATTACACAACTTCTACAAGACAATGCCTTGGCTGTTTTGTTTTCTATCTCATCACTAAGGCAAACTTCACTCTTTCACATGAAGTCATTCTGTCTCTGACATTCCTGCTTCCAGTCAGTTCAGCCCATTATGCAGTTGTCCTTGCTGTCCATGGCAGATCATTCCTTCGCGTCAAATTACCACTCCTGAGAAGCTATAATTTGAATTTCACTTTCCAAATAACTCCTATCTAGCCTTCTTCAGCCTGAAGAGACATAGGGTGCGTGGAGTCTGGATGGCAACCTTCCAATACCTGTAAGGATGTTAGGAAGATGGAGCCAGGCGCTTCACAGCAGTACGTCATGGAAGGACAAGTGACAATAGTCATAAATTTAAACAAGAGAGGTTCAGACTGGATATAAGGAAAAGCCCATGAAGTCAGTTAAGCAATGAAACTAGTTGCCCAAAAAAGTTGTTTATTCCCATCCTTGATGTTTTTTTAGTTCTGGCAGGATAAAAACTTAGGCAACCTGTTCTGATCTCACAGCTGACTATGCTGAGAGCAGGTGATTGGACTGGAAACCTCCAGAGGTCCCCTTCGATATGAAATACATTATGATGGCATAATCCTATTTGAAAATAAAAATGGTATATACAGATGATCTGTATTTCTGTTCTTTTAGGAGAATCTTAAATGTGGGATATTTGTGTCGCAAAGTGTGGTAGCAGACTGCCATCAGGACTTCTTTATATGTCAGGTATATCTGTGGGAATATACTATATCCCTAGAATCTTGAAATGAAATCTTCCTTTTCATTCAGGGTCTCCCTTTATTTGTATTACCTGATAGACGCTTTTGACCTAAAATTTTGCTTCTTCTACAGCAGTACTATACTGTACCCACTCTTTTTTCAGGCTTTCTGTTTGTGCTACAGAATATAAGATAAAAACCCCAACAAAGCAACCAGAATCTTTTCATCCCTGAACATTTAACTAGTAAAAAGATATTTTTAGCATTTATGTATGCCTGCTATTGAAGCAGTGCTTAAAATTCTTCAAACACTGCGTGTTCAGTTTAATCTTTCAGGGGAGTATTAAGACAAGAAAATTTACATTATTGATAATGTTCATTAATTTTCCTAATATCTTGCTTAAATCTCCTCCCCTGGGTAACTAGAAAAAAGCCAGTGAGTGTTCTGACCCACACATAAGTCCAGCAGCTGCTGACAAGGAAGAAAGATGTTTTGGAAAGACTGAAACTGGCATGCACTGTCTCTGGGAGCCTCAGGATTGCTCCCAGAAATATGGACAAAATGCTTCCTGAGCCTAAAAAGACATTTTTTATTGAGTCATTTTTTATATTGAGACAAGGGTTGGCACGAAATCACAAAATGAAATATATAAACCTTTAGAATCAAGTAATGCCAAGTTTGATTGCTTTGTAAGAGTAGCAATGGAAAATTACTGAGGTGAAATTTTTCACAGGAAAAAAAATAGATTACAGCTAGAGAACATACTGAGAATTCTTGTATAAGACAAACTGTTGCAGCTTTAAGCCTTTATGACTTTAGTACAAAATGAGTGTAAGAAAAACAGGCTAAAAGAACAGGACATAAGGATAAAGGAGTACCTGGAATGTCAGGGATCCAAGATGGGATGCAGTTAAACTAACTGATAAGTAGAAGGACAGGATAATCGTTATGTCTATGGTGTAAGCAAACCAACTAAGCTGGTATAGGCATCTACTGTGTGTGCTTCAAAGGCTGCCAGAAGTGATGAAGACTGTTGGAAGAAGTAAACGACCCTCAGAGACCACCACATTTTTGTGCGCATGCGGGTAACTTTCTGGAAAACGATGTAATCCATACATAGCCTCATGAATATGTATGCACACCCAGAGGCTATATAAGGATGGCTTGTGTAACAATATTGGGACACATGTTAGGAGGAGCTGCCCCCAGTGTCTCCTTGCACCACAATAAAGAATACCTGCTTGTCAACTTGAAACTTCGTTGGCAAGTTTGTACCTGGAGTTTTCTCTGAATCAGTATCTTCATGACATTTAAACAGTTTATTTATTTTTTGGTTGGATAAAGATCTGTAATGCTCCTCTGCTCCATAGAACAGCATTTCTTCTGTTCCTATTGCAATACAACAAAAGCTTCTTTGTCACAGGATTTCTATGCTATATGCTCCTGTAGCTTGTAGCTTTCTTTTTAACTTCTTCTTTCACATCACTCTAATGAACAGTAAGCAGATGATCTGGTTTCAGCAGAGATAGAGTTAATTTTCTTGCTATTAGCTGGTGCAGTGCTGTGTTTTGTCTTTAGTCTGGGAATAATGCTGATAACACACCAATGTTTCAGTTGTTCAGCAGCACTTGCTTGATCCTGATTATGTCCTGACCAAGTACTTTTCAGTCTCTCATGATCTGCCCGTGAGGAGGAGCCAGGATGGAGCAGACACCTGACCCAAACTAGCCAAAAGGGTATTCCATACCACACATGGCACGTCATGCCCAGTATATAAAATGAGTAGAGTTACCTGGAAGGCCCAGATCACTGCTGAAGTTGGTCTGGGTATCAGTCAGCAGGTGGTGAGCAATTGTATTGTGCATCACTTGTGTCTGTTGTTCGTTTTTCCATTCCCCTTTTAGTTTTGTATTCTCTCCCCTTGTTATTTTCCTTATTATTACTATTAGTAGTAGTAGTAGCAGTAGCATTATACCATACTTTAGTTATTGGACTGTACTTATCTCAACCCATGGGTTACATTCTTTCTATCTTCCTCCCCCTCCCACCTAGGGAGGAGGAAAGAGGGGATGAGTCAGCAGCTGAGTGGTACTGTTGCAGGCTGGGGTTAAACTACGACAGAAGGTTTGTTTTTATTTTCATGCATCCCAACATGAAAACTAATCTTTATTTCCTTTATGTTTTCCTTTCTCTCAGAATGAACTTAATTTAGTTACATTTATTTTCTTAGACTTTATTCATAGAGGAAAACATCTGTCTTAAAACTGAAGTATGACTTCATAGCAGATCTGATGTTTAAGTCAACAGCTGAAGAAAGAACCAGTCTTTTGGTATAAGGTTAAATTTGCAGAGTCAGCCTAAGGAAAAGTAAGTTTGTATAATTGTTTAAGTCATAAGATAGCATAACTCTGACCACACTAGGATGGATTTTTTTTTAATCAATAAGAATATAAGTTAGAAGGGAAAAATTTCATTAGAAAGGCAAATATCCAGGGAGTCTCCAAACCAAAGTCTAATTATGAGCATGAAAGACTAACTTTAACTTAAAAAGAATATAGAACAACAGATTATGAATCTCATTATAGCATCTGAACATGCCACTGCAGGAGAAGAGGACAAGTAAGTAAAAGATGATCCTTGAGGCCCTGTCTTCCAAAAATCTTTACTAAATAGATACATTTAAGGGGGAGGGGAGTACACAGTATTGGTGCCCTGCACGAAATGGGTGATATCATGTGGTAAAATTGAAAGATATTTGGGAAACTGTCTGGTTGCCTCATTTTCACAAAGCAGCCTGAGTGCAGTGTGCATACACATAAAAACAAATATTATTGCTTATTTTCCCTTGGTGAAAATCAAAAATCCAAACTACCTTTTTAGTCTTTAATATCTCAGCAAGACTATTGAGATGATAGACCAAAATACTGATCACTAATGTCAAAGGTTCTGTTTTCATTTTATTCTTTCTCCAACATTAACTGCATATTAGTTTCTTAGCTTACCCGCATTTAATATTAAATACCATCAGACCATGGACTTTTCTTCTTCTCTCTGCAGTGCTTTACCACGTAAAATTCCAAAGCCAGCCAGATCTTGGAAGGAGTGTAGGTATCACAGAAGGTTCCTGATGGATTTCATGCCTCAAGACTCATGTTTGAGCTAGTTAGATGTCTCCTTGTACCTGAGGCTGATGCCATGGGACTCTGAATATTCTGCATTGTAGACATCAGCATCGAGGGTAAGGTCCACAGCTCCTTGTTGTACAGTAAATAAGCATTTTGAAAGTGCCATTCTTCAGAAATTGCAACCACATTTTAAGTTAGGTTTTTCAGAGAAGTAAGATGAATCATCTTCTTTCTATTTGCCTACACTGACTGTAGAAAGGGCCCAGATGACTTAAAGTAGAGGCTTATTTTTACAGTTAAAGTTGGATGCAGTAAATCCAACCCCTGCAATTTTATCTTTATCTTGCCTTCATCCAAGAGGCAAGGTATCCAGTTACTAACTTGAATACCACCTCCATGTATCAACCACATAAATCAGAGTGGATTTTTAAAATACATTATGATCCTTAGATGAAAGACACCACAGAAGTGCAAACCTGTTTTCATTCTTGACTGCACGTCTACAACTCCTTATAATATTTGCTATGTTATTTCTAATGTTGTTGCTTTTTTAGTCTCATATGACATCTTTGATGTTAACATGATTTACTGTCTAATGCTATTTTATTTAATATGCATATTTCTGTGCTACATTTTAAAGATAACTGATAGATTTCATGGTTTACTTTGATCAATGTTCTTTTGTCAATAGATATTAACTTTCTCAAGCTGGTTAATTTTATGAGAAATAGTTTTCTAGCCTGTCTGCAGTGACCTATTAAGACAATTCATATTACCATCAAAGCATATTCTGAAAAAAAGTCTGTCATGACTTCAGGCTAGATAGGGACAGAAGTTACAGTGAGTGGAAACAGTCTTTCACTGTATCTTCAACTAGATATATCAACTTACTTTGAAACTGAATTTGTGCCAGACAAGAAGGGCTAGACATCTTGAAATGCTTTCAGTGCATAAAGAATGCTCTGTAAAGGCAGAGTACTCACTTCAGTATTTTGTCCTCATGATCCTTTCTCATGGCATTTATTGATTTTTTATGTAACTTTTTAAATATTCTCACAGTAATTGATATTTGAAAATTAAAAGAGAGAATTACAATTTTATCTAAAATACATATCAGTAAATTTTTAAATTGCTAATGTATGGGATCCTACCTATCTTCAGGCAAACTCTGAGCATTTATAAATATTCTATGTATACAGGATCCTACATAGCACACATTATTTTTTATCATTTTTATATTCGTTCTGAACCTCATAAAAGTATTCCACAAAGTATCAGGGATATATAAATCCAAAGCTGTAAATGACAAGGTTGCATTTATAAATGTTCAGAATTTAACAACATGCATCATTGCCCAGTAGTGGATAGAAATTTTTTAGCACTACTTAAGTAAGGCATTTTTTAAGCATTTACTTTATCCTTGACGAGGATGTTACAGTACCAGCAGTTTATATATTGCCATACTTCAGCACAGATTGCTAGGGTTTGCTGCAATATTAAATTTCTATTCTTCAGAATAACTGGGTTTTATCTTTAATGATCTCTGTCCTCCAAATTGGAAGAAAAGGTCAAATTAAGAAAAAAAAAATAAATAAATATAAAAGGCATAAATAGGATTTCAGTTCTTCCAGCTTTCCAAGCTTCAGGTAGTTGAAGAGGCAGACAGCCTGGAAAGGTGAATGTCTGAGGTGCCAGAAACTCCGGAGTGAGTTCCTGCCTACTGTTTAGTTCCCCGAAGGTTGAAAAGCTGGTCAGTGAGCTAGGTGCACGTGGGGAAAGATATTTCCATAGTGGCCAAGGAGAAACAGCAAAAAGCTGATCAACCAGCTCACCTGCTTTATATCAAGATTCAGAAATATATATGCATCCCAATAGGAACTTTTAATCATATCATGCTATTATTATGCTACTGTGGGAAATGTTCAGTGAGTACTGGTTTTTGATCTTTGAGAGCCGGAAACTTTATGATTTCTAAAGCAAGAGGGACAGGTTCCCTCCTTTTTCCACTGTGAAAATTGTGAAGTTTCTCACCAGCCATGGAGACAGGAAAATGCTGTTCACACAGCACTGTCTAATCCTTCAGTCATTACCAAAGTTAACATCTGAACCTAAACATTACAGACATTTTACACGTGAAAGGAACTAGATAGAGCAATGGAATCTGGTAATGCATTTGGTTGGATCTGGATGGATTATTTATTGTCCTTTCAGGTGAAATAGTTACAAATATGCCATATCTGGAGAGCAACAAAGCAAAATGAAATTTTTTTGGTATACTGCTTATGTCCTAAAATAATAGAGTACAATATATTGCCTTCAGTGAAGCATCAAGGGCTAGATGAGCCAATGAGTAACCTTTCATTCAAACTGGCTTCTATTCTGCAGGTTGTTGACAGGGTCAAATATACGTACTTGCCAAGGTTTTCAAGAGCACTGAATAATGGCAGACTCATTCTTATCTTGGACACATTCATTGGCACCTTTTCAATGTGGAAAGAGCTACATGCAGGTCTGATTATGATATGCTGCATCAATCTGTAAAGCAGCAGGGAGTAGTAAGGAGGAAAAATGGCTTCAGGACATTTGAGGACAGTATGGCAGTCCTTTCAGCTTGATAACATTTTGAGAAAATGAAAAAAAAGAATGAAGCTGTATAGTTTGAAAGTAGTGTAGTGCAGAAGATAATTGCTTAGGTCTTTAAAATTAGATTCAGTGATTAATTTCCAAGCACCAGAGCCTGGTTCCATCCCATCTAACTTTACTTTTTTTAACGGTGCCAAAATAAGTATCATTATTTTTATAAGTCACCATTAAACTCAGTGGAAAAAGGGAAACCATTCCATCTGCGTTCTGGATACTACCACACTGCTTCTCTGACTGCAGCAAAAGCATAGGATCATCCTAATTTAGGATGCTAACTGAAGTTTCTTTTACAAGACTTTAACACTGGGGCTTAATCAATATTTTTGTTCCCACCACATATTTACATGTCACATAGACACCCATGCTTCATATATAGCACACAAGTTGAGATAATGTCTCAGAAGTGCAGTTTAAAAATATTAAAGGTTATGTGAATGTCCTGGGTTCAGCAGTAGCAGTCATTTTTCCCCTTCTTGGTAGCTGGTGCAGCACTGTGTTTTTCACTTGTGGC
>JANRGW010008949.1:17500-24119 GCA_024733675.1 Psilopsiagon aymara | reverse complement strand
CCTCACCACCCTTACAGTAAAGAATTTCTTCCTCATATCCAATCTAAACTTCCCCTGTTTATGTTTGAACCCGTTACCCCTTGTCCTTTCACTACAGTCCCTAATGAAGAGTCCCTCCCCAGCATCCCTATCGGCCCCCTTCAGATCTCAATCTTCTGCTAATAACTGGTAGAAGGCAACATCAAAATGCAAATGAGCTAGCACTGGAACTGTGAGAATACACAGGGTGAGTAATACATCATCTGGAAAGGTTTCATAGGTGCTCATATTACGGACATTTCTAAAAGTCTGCTATCATGAATTTGCTCCATCAAAGGAAGCTATTACAGTTTAATACCTTGGTCTGTGCATTTTCAAGGGGATGTTCTCTGTGTCTGCCCCCCTGAACTGACTGTCCTGCTGTTTACCTCCCTTTTGCCCCTAATTTTGTCAGCACAGTCCCTGAAGATAACTGAAGGAATAAACTGCTTATTTAGATCACTGTCTAATTATTATGGATATCTTTAGTAATAAAACCCCAACAATATGTAAAAGGATATGCCAAAGTACTTCTGATGATGATTACTTCCCAATCTATGAAGCAGAATCCCCAATCAGTAGAGAAAAGGACAATTTGCTTTTAAAGCATTTTGCTCTTGAGACTTCACAGATACTTTATGAACTTCAAGAAACGAGTATGTCAGGAAGATTTCTGAAAGAAAAGTAGCTAGTTTGTATGTACTACTGTACTGCGGTTTCTTTTCTCTTCTACTATAATGTACATATAATATTATACTGATCTAAAAAATGTGAAAATACAGTGGAAGTGCTGTGAGCTCTTGATGATTTCATTCTTTTCAGCTTCCTAAGAAGCAACATTGCTCTAACTATAATGACATTAACAGCACGTATCTGAGTGAGCGTCATTCTAGGAGGTTTTGCGCAATTTCATTGCAAAAGGAAGACTTTGCATACGTAGGTGTAGGTACAAAAAAGACAACTCTAAGAGTATTCTCTGAGATGATCCAAAGCCTATTAAAGACAACAGGATCTTTTCTCTGGTGCTCGCAGGTTCTGGATTAGGCCCTAATTTACTCATTTTAAAACGATCCCCCATTCAGTGTAATTGCTACCTGTTGCAGACATTCAGTTCAGACACTCAGGAACAGGGCTGCGCTGTCAATAGTGCACAGGGCCATAAGAATGGGGCAAGATAAAAACCTCCAGCTTCTGCCTGCTAATCATCTCAAGGGTTTTTTTTTTTTTTTTTTTTTTAAAGGAGAAGAATCCTTCAAGCAAATCAGCATTTTGCTTACAAGTCTCGTGCACATATTTAAAACTCATACTATTTTATATTATCATTTGCTCCACTGTTATTTCAACTTTCAGTGTGCCTTGGCTGTTTCAGAGCGGGGGATCTGCATGCAGTGAGCAGATCCATGTGCACACAACTATTAGCTGAGCTTGAAGCATTGAGAAATGTCAAGGTAAACATTTAAGGACTGTTCTCCCTTTGAAGCCACCATGTATAACTATACAATATTATTGACTCAAGAAGTAATGCTGAACACTGGAAGTGTTCAGTCAGCATTTTAAACTATTATGAGCTACCTTCTGAACCATTGCCAAGTTAATAGACAATGAAAGATAATGAGCTTGAAATTGGGTGTTAAATTGCATTTTTGGTTCTTTCTTTTTTTCCCCCGAAGTTTAACCGTTTCCTGCAGGAACAACATCATCTTTGATGTATCATTATGTAAATGTCTATTTTTAGGTCACAAATAAATTCAGGCGTGGACTAAACCCTCACTCCTCCTGCTCCATGTGTGTGGGAAGGGGTAGAGGACGATACACAGCAAGACCCAACCTTTCTGGTCTCCAGAGGGAGGAAGGTGGAGAGAGGAGGTTAGGTCTGTCGGCAGCATGAGCCTCCAAATTAAGGAGATTACTCTACATGCTCATTAACAGTGGGCCTGGACAGTGACATACAGGGAACACTAAAAAGACCACATTTGTATTGCACAGGCAATACGAGGAGTATTTCTATGCATTCCCAAACCTTTAAGGACTTTCAGCTGAATTCAGGGTTTTTACAACCTGAAACACCTTCGTCGTGTGAGGTAATGTGTATCCAACCTGCTCATACTGTAAAATTCATAAAATGCTGCAAATTTACCTATCAGCATGAATAAAATTAATAGCAGTCATTTTTATAAAAGCAGCATCATATAATAATAGCTCTTCATTGCCGGAATTTACTGCTTCACCTATGATTATTTAATTTCTTTTTTTTTTAACATGTGACTCCTAGCAGTATAAATACACTACTTAAAAACGTGAAAAGTGAATCTAGCATTGAACACTAGATCAAAAGTTGAATGGAGAGTCTGCTACTGAAACTGTACTTTCTTTTCAGAAATAATTGCAAAGAATATGACATGATAAATACCAGTACATTATGCTTCCGATAAGCTTTCTTTTATGTTCAACATAAAAGCAAATTTAGAATAACTGTAATTATGAAAATAATTCAAATAATTCCAAAAGGCAGAGAAATCTTACCTGATACCTGTTACCTGTATTTTTTGAGGATTGAAGATTAAATTAGTATAGGAAGGTGGGCTTATACTCATTAGTATAATTGTGGGATCTTTCTTTTATTTTCCTTTTAAACTAATGAGTTGCATTAATCCAGGTTCATTTTTATAAGCCTCTTGGGTGCAAATGTAAAGGACAGTCATTTTAGAAAACAATAAATTAAAAAAAAAGCATGTAGCATGCAATAAGTGCACGCATTTCATAAGACCTAGGTTAATACAACTGGCATCTATTTTAATTAATCCTTGTTAGTGTAACGACTAATATCCCTCCCTAGCATGTTTCCTTTAAACATTAGTATGTTAATTAAATGTTGTTTTTTTAAGGGCTTTTTTTTTTTCTTTGTACTTCAACATGGCATTATATCACCTAAAACTATTCTGAACAACTACCTTATAAAGATGTTTCCTCACAATATCGGGTCTCTTGCAGAAATTCTGAAGCCTTTTAAAAAGCTGTTCAGGTGTAGAATACAGATATTCAGCTGCAGGAAAAACAGATACATTTTTAATGAAACAAAAACCTCAAAGCACACACTCGATATTAGTCACTTTACTAATTAAAAATGCATATTGCTCTGTGCCGCCTCGTGTTTTACATTATTTAAGCATGATTTTATAAGGTTACCTCAGCTCACAAGGATGTTTAATGCTAAATAAGACTGTGTAGTTGTGCTGTTTAGACATCTCCTTTGGGTGATTAAAATACATTATTCTAATGTAACACAATGCATATGTGATACATTTAGTGATGAGATTTTTCAAAGAACTCGTACTACATTAGTGCGTATCCTGTATTACAGTTGCATACTATTAAGTATTAAATTGTTTAAATAATTTGGTGTGATTTTCAGGCCTTGCTGGTTTGGTGTTTTTTTGTTGTTTTTTTTGGGGGGGGTGTATCAAAAAAAATCTGCAAACCATTGCAGCATCACTGACCTTTCAACAAAAATCTATCATTATGGGTTGTGTATGCTAACAATGAAGAATGCTATTTCAAAACTTGCTTTTGTGTTATCTTAAAAGAACAGATGGCAAATATAAACTTCGTCTAATGTATTAAAACACATAAAATTTTCCTTAACACTAACATGTTGGCTTGCCAAATAAACAATTGCCTTTGCACAAGTTTAGTCTCAAACTCTGTATTTTAGTATGAAACACATTATTACATTTCAGCAAAAAGAATATGTAACAAAGCAGCTACCTGGAAATATCTCTGGGTACACCAAGGCTTTGGGACACAGTGGATAACAGCCACAATATACAGCTTCAACCCTGAGGACCAGAAATAATAAATACATAAAAATAGACATTAGTGAGCCACAAACTTATTTTAGTGCAAGAGCATTGAGGTTGACTACATATAGCAAGAGTGAAGCATTTTTTCTTCAGCTGCATAATCCTTTTAAATGCCAAAGTTGCTCTTTTTAAAGAAAATTTTATTGATCATATGAATTACACAGAACAGAACAGCGAGCATATGTTTTGTTCGCTGAATAAATCAAAGCGCAGCTCTGCATTTTTTTGTTTTTTAAATACTGTTTAACACATTTTATAATCAGCAGACAGACACATGTAACAACATGGTGAAGTATGGACGGCTTTTCTTAATAATGTTGCAGAAAAATAAGGGCATACGTGCGCATGTTTGGAGATATATGGATGTATACACAGATGCATGCCATCACCATTACCTGACAGAACAGATATTCTCCTCAGACTTTGAGACTCCAAAGGTTACAGTTAAATATAGCCTAGGAACAACTTACAGCATGCTTCAGGCTGGGATATTTTAGCTTATGCACATGCTTCAGATAATTTCCTTTATTTTTCAGGACATAAACTGTTGTATTTTCTAATAACTACTGATAAGATTCCTTTGCCAAAGCTTGCTATGCTTTGTACTTGTGTTTTTTCGAGGAACAATTTACATATCTTCTGTAACATCAAATCCAAATATTTTATCTCTGCAACACAGTGGCGCAAAGTTTTCTAGCAGAAAATCTGGAGAAAAGCTATCCTCTTCATGTCTGCATTTTAATAGCTGAACGGGTTAAGGCATCAACTTTTCAGTTTATTTTTTTTGCATAATGACCATTGATCTGACATAATGTCCCTCCAAAGATACAACTGTAATTTCTGTTGGCCAGAAATTACACAGTGAAATTCAAAACACTTCTTAAAATATGTTTATTTTATGAGAGTCTTTGAATTTCCTCCAACATGTTGACCATACGAGGTCTTTATTTTTAACTTCAGTTTCCCTATTTTAAAAAAATGTCTGAAATCTTGTCAACATTCACCTTTTCTATTTTCAGTGACAATCCAAAAGGCTTTCGCCACCTTCATGTGCATATTGAGTTTGGTACTTTATTACAGGCATCCAGAAGGAACTCTGTTTCCTTTAGATCTGCTCAGTTTTAAACAGGAAAAAAAAACCCCAAATTAAGAATAACATATTCAGATTTCATGCTAGAACAAACCTCAAAGATACACATTTCTCTGCAAATGCTCTTGCTAAGCATTGATTGCTGGTGGTTTTTTTTCATAAACTTTTAAAATTTGTATTTTTTTAAAATAACATATGCACTTCAGATTGCATTTTAAACATTAACAACAATTTCAAAGTGTACATCGTCTAGCACTATATTTTTTAGCAAAGGGAAATGTTTCTGATGTGTGATTTAATTGATGATTTCAGTTCTTAAATATTGTGTCATATGTCAAAGCAAATAGATTTTTAAAGTTTTCTTCAATCTAGGAGAAAAAAAAGAGTGAAACTGTGGACATTTCAATAATAGCTCAGATCACTAAGTTATGTTAAAATATTTGCTTTTTAGTCATATCGTCTGCATGGAAAAAAAAAAAATAAAAAGAACAGCTCCCTAAAACAAAACTGCAGGCCAAGATGCAATCTGAGTCATCATTTGAGTATGCAATTTCCCCTCATGAAAACCTCTATCAGGATTATGAATTAGTAAAATCAGAATCAGAATTTAATGCCTCTGTAGTTTGCTGGAGAAAAGTTAGAATTTGGAATTCTTTCATTTGCAAATGATCTCATTTGCATAATCATTTCCTACCTTTCTGCAACAAAGTTTACATGCTTTTTCCAACAGGTCCTTACTATGGTGTAGTTAAGTATTACTATAATCTGTACACCCTTCAGATGCCAAGACCTATAGATCAAAGCAACCTGGGCAGAGCACACGCAGACAGAGGCTTCAGTCTGAGGATGGACAGGGAAGTTTTGCAATTTCCACACATTTCTGTCCTTTTCTAGAGAAGTATATCATATCATAACAATAATACAATTATTCTTCATTTCAATCCTTAAGTACTACTAGTTAAATAATAAATAGAGTTCCGATTGATCTATTGTTAAAATGGCTAGTAAATGGCCTTTTTATTCCAATTAACAAATCATCTGCTAAATCTATGAATCTTAATATTCAGGTCTATTCACTTCAATTCATACAATTTATCTGCAAATAGTTGTTGGGCTTTTGATTCTAAATATAATTAGCTGATAATTTTGCTTGGCTGAATTACTTTTCTGGAGGGCCTGCTAAGGCTCTCAGCCGCATTATCTAGCAATAATGAATCTGATAGGTGAAATTTTTTACTGTAATGAGGATGAGACACAGTTGTGACACCTGAGTCTAGTAATAACAGAAGACTGCTAATTATCGACAGCACTTTTTTGTGTGATGCACAGAGAAAAAAAATCCCTCATTATTAAAAAATAAAAAGTTACAATTATAAGTGACACTGGAGGAGAGTAAATAAAATGGAGTGATTAAAACATTGCTGCTTTAAGGGTGTTTTTAATTAAGTGGAAATGCTAATGTTGTCATACTTAGCAGATGGGATTAAAATTAGTTATTGTAAGTAACTCATATTTTATGTTATGGTTTCCACAGCATGTCTACAAGATCTAAGAAAGTGATACATTCCATAAGACATTTAAAAAATGAAATTCTCATAGTCTTTACAGCCCATAATAATGAACATCATGAATAAACTCTTGAAAAAAAATC
>JANRGW010008949.1:0-12500 GCA_024733675.1 Psilopsiagon aymara | reverse complement strand
TAATTTATATATATAAAAAAAAATTAAAAAAAAATCTGTAAAACATCTCTTAAATAGATTTTTCAGTAAATCATGTGCAACAGGTTTTATTGGTACTTGTTAGCAATGACCTGCATATGTCATTTGTATGAATATGGCCCTATCAAATACATGGTGATGAGACACATTTCACCATGTTGCCCTTTATATAGAATCTATTTATACTTGAGGATGAATGAGTTGACAAGACAAGAGGTACAGCATATAGATTTGATATACTGGCATAAATTTAAGATGATCTACATTATTCATAAGTACTGAAGCCACAAATGAGATATGTAACAACATCCAAAATGAGTGTCAATAGAATCTGTTCCCGCAGTGCACCATCATATATTCCTATCTGTCACATATTCCTTAGAAATTTCTCCTTCTAAGAAATCTGGTGCATTCAGTCTGGAAAGCAACATTGCCTTGGGATCTGTGATAAGACTTGCCTAGAAGAACAGGCTTTCAGAAACTGTCTAAAAAGAAGTGGACAGGAAACACAAAGAATTTCCTGCTACCAAACTATTACCTTTTCTTCCAATCCTGTTGTGCCACAGTTGGGGACCCAAAACTCATTTGGATCAGATCAATTTCTTGGTGTTTTAAAAACCGCAAAACCAAATCTAAACCAATTGAAATACCACCAGTCCAGCAGGCAGCAGATACAATAGAACTCATAAATACACTAATCCCAAGTCTATTTTTATGGACTGAAGAAATGGAAGGATGCTTAGTCCACCTTTTGGAAATGCCATGTGAGCTAAAACATCACGTATTTTGAAATTATTAACACACATTATTAACATACATGTTTAAAAAAATCTGATTTACTACAAGTGCACCTGGTATAGCATTTGACCATTTTCTTTATTGCCAAAGTATCTCAGGCACAAAGCTGTGTGTATTCAGAATAAAACTTATTTCTTTTTCAGATGGGTGAAACTGTTTACAGAGTGGTTATCAGAAACCAAGAAATGGAAAGAGTGTGCAAAGGAGTGGTATAAAAATATTAAAGATTAATGACCACTTTCGTGCCAGATACAAACCAGAAGTCTCCACAGAAGTCCTCAACCTTGTGTTTGAAAGGGAACTAAGTGTTTTCACCTGCTAAAACCTCAGTCTGGATTTCAGATGAGTGACCCTGACCTGAGAGATTTTGTTTCCTATCTGAGCCATCCACTCACTCACACCTATGCCTCTATTTAAATAAATACAGAAGTGCTACTGAAACACAAGTTGTAAATCAGGTTTTGTACTGCCAAGCAAAATCAAAGATGCTTACTGGTTTTAATAATTGTAATTTTACAACATATTTATGCTATTCAGTTTTATAACTATGACAATTTTAAACATGTTCTTTTCACTAATATGTACATGAAAATTACTTCTGGAAATATCTACTTTATGCTAACTTGACAGTAAAGAAATAAAAAAAGGAAAGGTACCTGGAATTTCACTGAAAGCCTCCCCAAGTACGGACACAAGAAAAGGTAGATCTTTTTCTTTCAGTTTCAGCAGGACTTCAAAGAAAGTTTCAGGACCTTTATCATGTTCCCTTAAAATAAACAGAATTATATCAGCATCATTTATATTTACTTGTGGAACTGTTTGGGTTTTTTGTTTGTTTTTGTTTATCAGAACAGTATTTCTCTTGAACAGTACTTCTGGGGAATAAACATCTTCAGCAGTTTCCCTCCTTGCTTCATTTCATGGTTAAACATTTTCCTCAGTGCAGCTCTTGGGATCAAAACTGAGTTTAATCAGATTCTTATCTCTCTTCCCTGTCTTCAAATGATGCCTTTAACTCTTCAAATTACCATACTTGAAAGTGAGAGGAACTGAGTAATATCTTACCCAGCTGAAGGCAAAAAATCTTATTAAAAAAGGGTAGGGTAGAAAAAAACACAGTATTTTTTTTTTTGTTTTCTGTCCAAAAGTATGCATACAATCTCCATTTCAAGAGAAATAGGTGACTCAAAAAACTTTTACTGAAACGATAGGATTTCCCAAAATGGAATTCTATGAAACCATGCTATATTCATGAAAAGCTTCTGATCCATTTAGGTAAAAAAGAAAGGAATAACACAAGGCCTCTTCTACTTTTAGACTTTTAAGGTGTTAACTGAAAGTTAAAACAAAAAAATGCTCATAATTTCAGCTGAAGATAATATTAAAGTTTTGAATGAACATGACACTCAATGCCTTGAAATACAAGACTGGTTATCTAGAAAGTAAATAAAAAGTCAGTTTGGTAATCTATCTTCTAGCACAGAATGAAAGGTTCAAAAGGTACCACAGATTATCTATATTTCCCAAATTTGCAAGTTATATTTAAAATGAAATAATGCTCCCACTCTAAGGTGAACATTGTATCTTGCATTTAATTACTCTGCTTTAAATTACAGTATTTCAGACAGATGTGCACCATATGTCTTTAAAATATTTTCGTTTTATTTATTATTTAGAAAATTTCACTGTTTTCCCTCCTGTATTAATGGAAAATCTATAGCTCAGCTGCCCTGGTGTCTTTCTTCACAGGCTAATCTTGTAGAATGAATCTGTAGGTTTGTCACACTGTTATATGAAAGATAATAATTATATAATTCAGGAAATTTGAAGCCAAATGACATCTGCAGCTCTACATGTGTTAATTTCTCATTCAGTCAATATTTTTGGTTTAGGGAATTAAAACAAATTAATCTTATAATTAATGTGACTTCTCTAGGCTGAAAAATTTTCAAGAGTTGAGGAGTTTTCACAATTAGTTGCATTTTCTTAAAATAAAGGAAGACAATAATTACTTTAAGAAGTCCTCCATCTTTCAGATTTGTTTTGTTCCCAATAATAAGGAGGAATGCAACTGCATAAGCTTCATAATTTGTTTCACATCTGTGAACCAGGAGTTTTCATGGCAGTTCCAGCAACAGAAGTGGATACGAGCACTGGCTTGGAGAGAGAATTTCTTCCAGTTGCAAAGATTCCAGAACTGCCTACTAGTTTGCTTGCATCCTCATGCTTAAAATAGCCACCTGTTTTGGTAGGTAAGTAAAGGGCAAAAATGTGTTGTCTGTATTTTAGTTGCCTCCAAATACCCAGCTGAAAGAGGAAAAATGGGATTATAACAGAGGACTCAGACTTGGCTAGAAGAAAACATCTCCACCAGAAATGTGAAAGTTTGCAAGGAAAATAGCTTTGATGCTGGGAGGCAGTGTAATTCATGATAATGTGATAACATTTCCTGCTAACTCCAGATTCCCCAAGGCAGGCTTTTGTGGGTGCTTTAGAAGTGATCCTGATGAGCCCCCATCCTGTATCTGATGCTGAGTGATGCCCAGCTAATCCTGAGATGGACCAAAACATCCCCATAACACAGAGGAGGCAGCCTTGACAGACTGAGCTGCTATGCTTACAGAGCTTTCCAAGCACTTCACAGCTCTACTATCAGCTCTGCAGTCACAAAAAGTACTTCCAGCATAGGATATGCTTTCCCTCTCGCTTTCCAGAAGAGACCAGGGGTCCCAGAGGCAGCCAAAAGTGGAGGATGCTGTTGGAGCCACATTGTCAAGGAGCTGGCAAGAGAATATGGAGCCTTACAGCTCGTTGAAGCCACATAAGCTGCACATATTTAGGAAAACTGATAGGAATTGGAAGTTGTAGCTTTGTTTAATAGGTGGGGAAGAACAGAAGGAAAATTTGGCACCCAGAAGGAATGCTGAAAGGGGAAACATTTCCTCTGCTGGAACTGGAGCCTCTCTTACGGGTTTTCTGCTGTAGGTGATCCTCCTTCCATACCCCTTTTAAAATATCTTGCTTTTATGTGATACTCACAGATTTTAATGACACATTTTGTGAATCTTGTAGCTTTTCTATTTGGGAGGTCATCTTATTCAATTTCCCAGCCTCCATGACTTTTCAACACCATAAGCATTTTATTTTTGGTTAAGGCCTACAGAAAGGTTCTAGCATGTGCACCTACAGACTGCAGTATATTATTATTATTGCAAGTTAGTAAAGTATAGCTGCTCCTGGGAGAAAGCAATAAATAGTACAAGATCACCTCTTTACTGCATCAAAAAGAAGAGAGCTCTGTTTCTTGGCTGACATGGAGAAAATCATATACAATCCAGTCTGCCTTACTCAGCAACAACTGCTGAACACACCAGATTGCCATAGTAGTGATTGTGGAAAAAGATGAACACAATATGGAATGTCTGTTCTGTAAAGATCTGCTCAAAATGATGTGCACTTTTGGCTACATCTGTTGCATTTTTGAGCTTTATTAAACAATATTAATTACGTATTCCCTTAATATTATATTCCCTTAAGGAGAACTGAAAAACTGAATAAAAGCCTGATAGTAAAATGAAAACTTTTCTTTTAAGATAGTATGGGAAAAAATCTAGTTAGTCTGCTTCCAGGATCTGGCTTTGTTGTTTCCTTTAGGTATTTGAAATGCTTTTGTATTTTCACTTGATTTGATATGCATCTGGCAATGAAAAAATAAGAACTGAGCATGGTCTGAAGATGCTCTAAATTTCATTGTAAGAACGCGGAAACATCAGAATGGCCAAACTCCATCTATAAGTGACACAAAACAGACACAGGCACCACACCTATACTTGGATTTGAGAGCACTGTCACTGGAGACATTTAATCTCCATGTTTCGATACTGCACACTCAATTTTCTTACCCAGTTTTTTTTTTTTGTTTTAGTCTAAAACATTTTAATAGAGGCATTTGAAGTCTCTCTTAAGAACTGGATGAGCTTTAGTGGTCTGGTTTTGGGAATGTGGCCCAGAGTTCAGCCTGATTTAGTGACTTCCCTTTTTAATCGAAAATAAAACTTTCAAGACTGTCCTTGCAATGAGGAATGAGAGGGTGGTGGTATCAGCAGCACCAGCTCTGAGCCTCCATTATCTCTGCCTCAGATTTTCTGTTTATAAAATGGGTGTGAGAGTATTATTTTTTCACCACAGAAGGATGCTGTCAGGATTAATTGATGACTTGACATCCCTCTTTTCAGCCTAAAATGATTAAAAAAGGCAACTTCATAGCACTAGGATGACGCTCCTCTATACGATCAATGGCAACAGTCTTCAAAACACTTTTTTTTCAGGCTGAGCCCTCCAGCCTTATCCTTTGCTGGAACTGGAAAGAATACACACAGAGACCAGCCAAATTTGAGTTATTCCCTGGGGCTGCAGTATACCCACATCCCTAACCAGTAATGGGAAACATAAAAGTTATTAAAAAAAAAAAAAAAGAAGAATTATTTGGCCCCTTACATTATTTTCTGCATATTCATCTCTTGAATTTGACTGAAATTTAGTAAGTGACCCATATGGTCTTCTGTGACTGAAGTTTAATTTTTCAAGTATATGCAAAGTTATCCTACATGGTGATAATCACAGTTATTTAGGATCTGGAGGAAGATGCATCAGCTATGCAATTAGAAAGTAGGAGAGTTGTGGAAAAGAGACAGGACTTGCTCAAAGGGGAAAATAAATGCAGTCCATTAAAAAAATATAAAAAGCTACAGTTTATGCAAGTAATGTAGAAGTGTTACACAAGGGGAGAAGGTCTTCTTATTTGGGAATATACTGTGTAAAGGGTACACAATGACCACGATAGCAACAGCTGTGTCATACCATCTTAAGGTATTTTGAAAGGGTTACAAATAAGCTCAGCTCAAAGCAATATTAAAAAGGTTGATTGTAATCTTCTTAGGACATTTAGCATGGGAGATTTTCAGTGGTAGAGAATTCCAAATTGTGAGGGCATGAAGTAATAGTTCACTTTTTGTAGTGCCTTAAATTCAAGCAATTCATAATGGGTACATCTTTTGTTTCCCATTTCGTAAAATCACCTGAATGTCAGATGGGCAATGGTGACAAATGGTAGCACTAAAATAAGCACAAAACCTCTGTAAGTTAAACTGGCATTTTCTATTTATTTTTTTTTTTTTTATCTTTTCGGATATGTAGCAAGATCTAAAGGACAGATTTCTGCTACTTACAATTATTGCTAGAAAATGATTGATAAACTAGGCCACTGAAGTATCAGTCATGATTTGTGAAGCTGGGCAGCAGTCATAGAGACAGAGGACCAGAGAGCCAAGAGCCACCAAAGATGGAAAGGAAGGGACAAGAGACATCAGCCAGAGAAAGCGCACAGAAGGCATGAGGGGCAGCGATATCGCTGGGGAAGTCTGCAAGCACGGAACCAATAATTAATATTGATGGAAATGTAGTTTCTAAGACACAGACCTTACCGTGGAAGACAGTGGTCCTTTAGTTTTTAGGAAAGTGAAATAGTGAGGAGCAAGTCGGACAGCAAACGGCAGATAAGGAGGGCAAAGTAACCTCAGAAGAGAACCATGAAAAGAAAAAAACACAAACCAAATATTCAAGTTGAAAACTTGAAAAAATGATGACATATCCAAACTCAGGAGGGGGCAGGAAGATAAATAACATGTAAATAGAAGAGAAGAAGAAAAAGGCACAGGCTTGGGAAAAAGGAAATAATACAGAAAAAAATCAGACTTGAACACAGCTGCAGAGAGCATTTGAGAGCACTATCAGAGGTACAGAAAAGGTGAGGAAAAAAACAGTAAAGATATAAATTAGGAAGCAAAAGTAAAACTGCATGATTATTGAAGGAGGAGAACCAAGAACAGAAAACAGAGAGCAAAGGCATGCAGCAGCATTAGCAGGGAAGTACAGTGAAGAGAGGATGGAGAAGCATCATGGAGGAAAAGGTAGAAAATATATAAACCCCCCTGTAAAAGTTAACATTTTTGAAAGAATGAAGGTGAAGAAAAGCATGAGCATTCTCTGCTGCTGAGAGTGGGCTGTGAGGCAAGAGCTGAACTTTTTTTCAAACCCAGAGCCAGGAGCTGGAAGGTGCCTTTATCCCAGTATCATTCTTTGTTTGGGTGAACGGGAAGAACAGTAAAGAATGGTAACTTGAGGTTCATTAATGTTTTGACTGATATGGTACAGACTTGGGGAGGGTGATGAAGGATGCCACAGGCTGATAAGAGGACTCATGACATCAGCCTCCTGTTGACCCTGTATCTATCCAGGGCATTCTCAAGAAGCGAGCAGCAAAACATTGATAAGTGGTGCAGCCTTTGCGTTCACACTCTGCTGAGCTAAAAATGGGGCTTCGTTTCATGTCAAACCTAACCTAAAGAACAGTATCAGGGATTATTTTCACTGCATTATAATATTTACTGTATTACACTTCCCTACTTTACATTAAATCTTGAGCTCAGAAAAATTTGAATATATTTTAAGGTTTATTATAATCTAATAATGTTAGAAAGTGGCAGTATAGTCACAAAAAAAAATAAGCTTGTCCTTCAAAACAGAGAATTGCAGAGTTCTGGTCTTTTCCCAACACTGATTTCCCAGGAGACAGCTCTGCCCAGGTTTCCCCATCTGTAAGATACAGTCTTATAGGAGCTTTCATTTACAAAAATGTGGTGAGGATCAGAGTCAGTAAATACTTCAGTAGTATAATATTCTTCTTGAAGTAAGAGGACTTATGTTGCAAGCCTATTCAAGATACCCAAATGAATATTCAATATATCAAAATGAATACCACATTCTAGCAATTATTTTCACGGAGGACAGAGGACTTCCCTCATTCAAATTACTTTAATACACATTTCTATATTAATATTGGGAAAAAATAAAAAGGGGCAAAAAAATTTAAAATGCTAATACAAAATTTCTGGTAACAATGCTCATTTTAACTGCAAAAGAGCTATTAGAAAAGAAACAGGAGAAAAAAATAACTATGAAAATGCAAACATGAAGGAAAAGTTAATTGCTTTCCATCTTTTCAATTTATCAGAACATTTTCCCATCTTTTTACCTTTCCAGTAAGAGGAAGAGGTAGAGTGTAAATATGTAGTTAACTCCAATGAGTTTTCTTCTTCGGCTTTTATGCTTACAAAATGTCTTTGCTGTAATTGTGCCTCTAACACTGTCTGCCATCATCAGCATCAAAAGTTACCACACTATCTAATATTCCCTCAGTTAACAGAAAATGGAGTCAAGTAGAAGAAAATGCTTTTGCATAAATGTCGCTGAAAGAAAGGACCATACAGAACAATTTTTAGCTAGCAATTTCTACAACCAAAAAAAGGTCCTGGTCCTTGCAAAACACCTCTGCAAACCAAGGAATTAAAAAGTGGTACTAAAGAGGCACAAAGCAGCCAAACAATACTGGCAAATACAGTGTTTTATTTTCTATTATAACCTGTGAAATATTTACAGTGAGGAATATATTTTACCTTCTGATTTTGTTAAATTGCTGGCCTGAGAAAAATGGGTGACATTTTGCTTTACTCTGGAAAAGCTTTTTCTTCTATCTTATGTTATCTAGGAGAGATTCATTAAAAAAAAAGAAAAAAGAACCTTGAGAGTTTATTGTTTAGATTCCTCTTCTCCCCTCACAATTCACGAAGTAAAAACCCAAAATAAAATATTGTGCATTCTCTAACCAAAGAAACCTCAGGATCAGCATCAGTCATTGAGCCTGCTGCTTATTTCCTACAGGGAGATCAACCTTTGAAGACAAACACTGGTGTCTGGTCTCAGTAAAAATCAATGCACTTTCATTCAAATACCTTTTCATTACTTTAACTTGGTAAACCTAGGTTTTCACAAGTATAGGATTCAGATAAAAAACCATCTTAGTCAGCTTTGCAACATAACCTGATAACTGCTATGGACTGCCCCAAATTAAAAATAATAATAATATATATAAAAAAAAGACAGAAAAATTAACTTCCTTTTGTATTCAAAAGGTAACGTAACAAACTGCTTCCTGTTGTCAGGAGGAGAGATAAAATAATCTGACTGACTGTGAGAGCCCTGATAACCATACACAGTACCTGTTATTGTGATTCAACATACTATAAAAAGCTTCATGTTATGATAATAGTAGACAGGTATGAATATGACAATAAGTGGGTAAGAATCTATTCAGTTGGTTCCTTGGAAGAACAGAAAATGAACAAAATACAAAATACTGTGTAAAAACAACATTACTACACATTTGCGTGGGACTGGCAATGTCACCATAAAAGATCCTGTGGCCCTTCTGTGATTTTCATGGTGGACTCACATCATCAAACCACAACCACTTAATGCTGCACCAAATACCCTGCCTGGGGCAGAAAGTAACTCCTCATCCCTACTGAGTAATATCCTGAGAGGAATTAGCTCAGGTACCTATGATAACTCATCCTTTTTCGATCTGTGAAGCTGCCAGCTAAAAGCATGAAGCTCCTAAGCAGGAAATTTCTTGGCACCAAGACCAAGGCTTGAAACTCATTATTCAACAAGATTAAAGTAACTACAAATACCACTGCTTTCAGAATGAGGAATCAACTTATTTCATTGAGTCAGGGTTTGCACAAAGGCAACTGAGGAAAAGCAGAGATTAGGGGACAAAGGGAGGGAAAAAAAGGGTGAAAACAGAAAAGGAGAGGAGGGAGAAGAAGGGAAAGGCAGAGGAGAGTTGCAGTTCAGTAAGAAGAGGAAACTAATTATTAAGAGCTTTGAAGGAAGTAACATAACCCACCCTAGTACTAGTGAAAATAAGGAGGACTATTAGATCACTTGCTTATGAAATATTTTTATCTCTTGGAGGATATTCACATACTTTGGTCTAAGGTATCATGAATTACAAATGGGGCTGGTGGCACCATCTGCTAAATTTGCCTGGGACTTCTTACAAAACCTCTACTGTCCTTGTTCATGATGTTTCCCAAGATTGAGGTTAGCTTGGACTATATAACCTAGAAAAATTCTGCCAAAAGTTTCCAAGAGCACCCAAAGAACAAGTTTTGAAAAAAAACCAAAACAAAACACAACAAACAAGCCACTACCTAGTAAACCTGCAAACTTTATCTTTGCCAAGCCCAAAGACTGATGGTAAATGGTATCACATTAGCTGGCAATCAGTCACTAGTGGTGACTAATACCCTCATGGTTTAGTGTTAGGGACAGTGTTGTTTAATTTCTTCACTGATGATCTGGATGAGCGGATTGAGTGCACCCTCAGTAAATGTGCAGATAACACCAAGTTGGGTGTGAGTGTTGAAGGACAGGGAGGCTCTGCAGAGGGATCTGGACAGGCTGTATTGGTGGGCTCTGGCCAATGGTATGAGGTTCAACAAGGCAAAGTGCTAGTTCCTGCATCTGGGCCACAACAACCCCACGAAATGTTACAGGCCTGGGACAGAGTGGCTGGAAAGCTGCTTCATAGAAAAGGACCTGGGGGTGCTGACTGATGGCTGCTGAACATGATCCAGCTTGAACATGAGCCAGCCTGTGCCCAGGTAGCCAAGGTCAATAGCATACTGGCCTGTATCAGAAATAGTGTAGCCACAGTGTACTGGGCACTTGTGAGGCTGCACCTCGAATCCTGTGTTCAGTTCTGCGTTCCTCACTACAAGAAAGACACTGAGGTGCTGGGGCAAGTTCAGAAAAGGGCAATGAAGCTGGTGAAGGGTCTGGAGAACAAGTGTGATGAGGAAACACTGAGGGAACTGGGGTGGGGTGTAGTCTGGAGAAGAGAAGAGTCAGGGGGACCTTATTGCTCCTTACAACTACTTGAAAGGAGGTTAAGAAAGTACAGATGGGTTGAAGAGACAGAAAGCAGTAATGGTTACATGTCCTTTCCAAGTTTGACTAAAACTCTTATATATGTGTATACTCTTATATAGAGCAGAAAAGGATTGCTTTGATAGCAACAGCTGGAAGAGCAAAGCCCCCTTCCTTCAGAGCACTAAGAGGACTCCTTAGTTCACATGTGTTCCTTCTCAAAGACTTGGGTTTCACAATTGTACCGGAGAAGAAAACCACCATAAAATGAGTTTTGTGACATGGAAAAAGGGAGAGCCGAGCTTACTGAATCTATTATGGCAAACTGTGATACATTTATTCCAAATGTAAATAATCTTCAAATGTCCAGGTGATGCACATGTAGTCTTACACAACTCAAAATCAGTTTTTCAACCATGGCTGAAGCATTTATTGTAAGAGGCTTCAGAGGACGGCCACTGAAGTGGCCTCTGCAAGTGTCTGCATACCACAGAGTGAACAAAGGACAGTTTCTTCTTGTGATATGTTAGGCAAAATCTTGTTATATTTAATAAAACAGTCACTTCAGAGTGCAAAACCATTCCATGAGCAGAAAAAAAACACTCATGGGGTTTCAATTTTGCTTTTGATACAGGTAACAATGCTCTTACAACCTGATACAACATTTTACTACACACACATGCCCCAGGTAACCTGCTGCTTCAACCCTGACTTTACAGGAATGGAAAAAGGATTTACACCAAATTACTCTAAATGCAATGAGAAGCAGAATTGGGCTACAGAGCTTAAACATAGGAAAGAAAGTAGAGTGCTTAGCAGAAGTGAAAGAACTAAGTGTATTTGGAGAGCAGGGAGTAAAAAAAAAAGTTTTCTTTTAATATGATTATTTTTTCAGCCTATTAAGGTCTCCAGTATCAGAATAAAGTCTGCTTAAAGTCAGTAAATAAAGGCTTTCAGGAAAGCTTTATTAAATCGCTTGACTTATCAAGTTAAAACTCCCACTCAGATATCTTAATAAAATGAAATCAGAAGCCAATTACTAACTACAGGAGTTACTGTTGGCTACACCACTGATCAGCTTTCTGTAAATACAGTATTTACCAACAACTTGAATTAGTTCTCTAAAGTTTCGGTTTCTGAAGGTCAAATAACTATGTAACTGCTTAATAAAGAAGCAAAGAAGTACCTCTAAATATCTCCAAGCTCTGATGGGCTTACATTCTGCTCCTTAGGTGAGGTATTAGCAAAGCTTATTTATTTTCATTTCCAAGGCTTTTATTTGCTCATTCCCTTGTGGTAAAGCTGATTTCCATGATGATTCCCTTCCTAATTTTAATACCCTTTTTACTCATCATATAGACATAAGAATTTTCCATAAAATAATGAAACCCTTCCAAAGGAAATGAAGACAACTAGGAGAGGAAAGTAAACTACAGCTTACTTTTTTTTCCCCCCACCAATTAATTGATCCACTGTCATATGCATATATGAAAGATTTTTTTTTAATGAAAGGAAAATAAGGTTAATTAACATAAAACCCCTCACTCCTTGAGATGCTGAATTTTATGTTTTATCCATGCTGCCTTAAGTGCCTTGATTTCCCAGTAATGACCTAGTTCTCCTAATGAGTAACATTAACCCCTGGCTGTAGCTGTCCAGGACTTAATTGTCAACTGGAGCTGAAATAGGAGAGTTTGCCGATCAGCAGGTATGTGGTATATTAACTCATGTCATTTCAGACCCTAATAAATAAATCTGTTGCTAAGGCAACAGGAACATCAGCTGTATCACTTTTGTGTCCGTGTTCCCTGCCCCCCCCCCCCCCCCCCCCCCCCCCCTCCACACAAACA
>JANRGW010008948.1:0-11198 GCA_024733675.1 Psilopsiagon aymara | reverse complement strand
TGGTTTTTTAAACACAAAGAGGGTTTGATTTCTTTTCCTTCCTCAACCTTCAGAGGTTGTTTTCTTAAATTACTCTTTTATTTTTGTCAACTGCAAACCAGAATTGTTCGGTTGAGGATATGAATCCCATATTTCCTGTCAATCTTCCATAAATTTGCACAGATAGTGTTTATTTCAGAACTAATTTACTGGTAGGTATCCAATTTTTAGTGCACAATCTAGAATTAATGATCTTTTTGCCTATGAGTGTTTGAATAACGTGGCGTTTTGTCTTTAGCCCCGGTGTGGAGGACAGAGATCCGAAGATGATCTCAAAGGATGAGAAAGGTAGGTTTTGGATGGATTTTGCTTTGGTTTTTAAAATATGCAAATTACTTGAGGGGAGAAAATGTAGGTCACATCTACCCAAGTCTGGAGTTCGGGAGTTCATTTTTGCTGTCTGCAGTGGTGTTAAGATGACTGGGAGAGGTGGAAATAAAAGGGCAATTGAAGATACTGACGAACATTAGAGAGGGACTCATCGTCAGGATCTGTAGCAATAGGACAAGAGGTGGTGGGTTCAAACTGAAATGGGGGAAGTTCAGGTTAGATATAAGGAAGAAGCTCTTTACTGTGAGGGTGCTGAGGCCCTGGCACAAGTTGCCTAGAAAAATGGTAAACACTCCATCCCTGGCAATGTTCAAGGCCAAACTGGACAGGGCCTTGGGTGACATGGTCTAGGGTGGGGCGTCCCTGCCTGTGGCAGGAGGTTGTAACTGGATGATCTTGAGGTCCTTTCCAGCCCAAACCATTCTATGAAGGAAAAAAAATCATGGTACCTTTTGTCTGTTGTGTTCTTGTGCTTCATGGTCTCTTCTGTTTGGCTTGTTTGTACCTTAGGCCGTGGGGGCAGTGGTTCTGGCAGAAACTTGTGGGTTAGTGGCCTTTCATCCTCTACTAGAGCCACAGACTTGAAAAATCTGTTCAGCAAGTATGGAAAGGTACGGGGCAGATGCGTACATTAACAAACGCTTGTAGCTATTTCAAAGGGTGACCTTAATTTTAGCTCTTATATTTCCTCATGATTAACTGGGGAGGGTAAGCACGGGAAGTCTTGTGTTCTTTTGAAACTCTGTGTCTGCAAGTAGCTTCATGAGGAAGGTTGCCTGAAAGTCACGTTTTGGCAAATCTCTGTTCAGAGAGCTGTAAAAATGGGGAGTCTCTTGACAGGGGAGACTGCTGGGTTGTCATCACGTGTGCTGAAGCCTAATTATGCCCCTTGGGTATCCAGTTGATGCTGGTTTAACCTGTTCCATTTCAAGGGAAAGAAACAGAACAGTTCCTGTGGCAGAGAATTGGAACTGGATGAGCTTTAAGGCCCTTTGCAACCCAAAGCATTGCATGATTGTATGAAATGATGATTTTAATTTATCTGGCAACAGATCTGCAGCCAAAGAATGATCTGGTTTTTCCCCAAAGGTGGTTGGTGCCAAAGTGGTGACCAACGCTCGCAGCCCTGGCTCCCGCTGCTATGGCTTTGTCACCATGTCAACATCTGAGGAAGCCACCAAGTGCATTAATCATCTCCACAGGACAGAGCTGCATGGCAAAATGATTTCTGTGGAAAAGGTAAGGGGTGGCTGTTTCATGACGCTGCGATGGAAATAAACAGGGGCAAGTTTCAGGTCTTACAAGTATTTCTGCTTCAAATTGCAGGCAAAGAACGAACCAGCTGGGAAGAAGCCGTCAGATAAAAAGGAAGGGGAATCAAGGAAGGAAAAGGACAGGCACCATTCTTCAGAGTCCAGGTCTGAGAAATAAAGTGGGTTTGGGTATTTTTTGGTGTTTAAAGACCACTCACTTGAACTGCAGCCATGTGAGCAAAGTGAAGAGTAACTAATAAATCTCAAGTTTGTTGCTTCACACTGAGTCTGAAGTAGGAGTAATACTGGGGAAGATGAAATCGGTGTTGTACAGCAGCAAGTGCATCTTCATTTGTTCTCTGTTCCAAAATCTGGAGCTTTTTTCAGGGTTTAGTATCAAATCTTGTCAGTTGTGTCAGGAGATACCCAGTCAACCCGTTCCTTGGTAAACCCTGAAGTACACGTTGGCTTCAGCACAGCAGATGGAAGGGTTGGGGGTGGGTTTTTGGAGAGTGTTTGTTCTGTTGAGGTTTTTTGGGGGGAGGGGGTTACATGGTGGTTGGCTTGGTCAGAATGGCCCCTTAGGTTATCTCTACTAAAGCAAAGTTCACCTCTAGGTCTGCTGGTGTTAAGAAGGAGGAGAAGGCTGACAAAAAAGATGATGCTAAGAAAGCAGAAAAAGATGGAAAAGATGAAAAAGAAGGAAAAGACAAAGATGACCAAAAAGCTGGATCCTCTGATAGATCCAGGGCAAGCAAGTCAGGTAATTCCAGCTGCCTCTCAGCAGACCTCAGTAAAATCACTTTTTATTGCTTTAGTATCCCAATGGTTGGAAATCTCACAAGGATTACTGAATGTCTTGCACATTACTTATTCTTGGATGGATTTTGTTTTCCAGCGAGTCGAGGAACTGAGAGGACAGTGGTGATGGATAAATCAAAGGGAGAACCCGTTATTAGTGTGAAAACTTCCACATCAAAAGAGAGGGTAAGGACAGAAGAAAGCCCTTATGTCAAAATAAGCCTTTGTGTCAAAATAAGTGATAAACAGCTTTTTATGCCTGTAGTTGAAGGGGGTTTTGTTTATTGGGAAGAGTTCTTTTCTCACTTTTAGAAAGCATTAGGGTGTTCATGATGCTGCAGAGGTAAACGCTGGTGCTTCACCTTTTTCATAGCTTTTGTCAGTGCTGTCCTAGTGAAGACACAGAGTTGCAGTGTGAAAATGATGTTAATGATGTGTTTCCCCAAGCACGGAGCATGGTGACTGGTGACCTTTAAAGCTATGTAGTGCTTGCCACCGGCACAAGTCACATCATGTGCCTGAAGTATTTATGTATACAGAAACCCGTTAAACTTGTAGCCAAAGGCAGGGTGCTTTTCTTTGCCTGGCTTTCCCGTGGAATTCCAGCATCTCTGGGAAGGTGGGATGTCTGTTTTGCTCAGGTTGCACCTGTTGGGATGTTGGGATTTCAGCTGACAACTGCACTGTGTTGAGCTCCTGTGTTGTTTTGCTTGAATTCAGAGTACAAAGAGCCAGGATCGCAAATCCGAGAGCAAGGAAAAACAAGATATTTTATCCTTTGATAAAATCAAAGAGCAGCGAGAGCGGGAGCGGCAGCGCCAACGGGAGCGGGAGATCCGGGAGACGGAAAGGCGCCGGTGAGTTCTCCCACGTTCCTCCTTGCCTTTGGACAGCATTTGGGTTTCCTTCCCTCCTCTGTGTTCAGAACAGGCCAGCAGCCCTCTAGTATCAGGCTCTAACATGGATTTGGTGCTAATCTCTTGATAGAACATATATAAAGCCAAATGATGAAGTTTTTCACCACTAAAATCCATCTTCTGTAAGCCTGTGCTTTTCAAGAGGCTCTTGTGGAGCAGTAACCTTTGTAGGTGCTTCCAGGTCCACTACATTTGGATTTCCATGTTTGGTTTATTTCCATGGAAGTTCATAAATGCTTTCTGTTTGTCAGACTTCTGTCTTAGGCCATGCTGTGCTCTGTGAAAGCTTTTTGAGAGCTGATGGAGATACTGTGTTACTCACACAGAAAGCTTATCCTTGCTTTTTGTCTGTATCTTTCTTCCCTCCCCCCCTAAATAGCTATGATTCAGATGAGCTCATTCCCATTTACGTGGGTAGTGGGAAGAACAGGAACAAAAAACCCCACCATTACAAAGAAGCCATAAAGATAAAGCTTAGACTGAAGCTTTATCAGCTTCTGGACTGACACCAAAGTGTCTCTCTTTTCCTCAGAGAGCGAGAGCGGCGGGATCGGGAGCAGCGGCTTCAGGCTATTCATGAGCGGGATGAGAGGCAGCGGCTGCAGAGGGAGCGGGAGCGGCTGGAATTCCAGAGGCAAAGGCTTGACAGAGAGCGCCTGGAGAGGGAGAGGTTGGAGAGAGAAAGAATGCACATAGAGCAGGAGAGGAGGCGAGAGCAGGAGCGGATCCAGCGGGAGCGGGAAGAGCTGCGGCGCCAGCAGGAACAGCTCCGCTATGAACAGGAGCGGAGATCTGCCATGCGGAGGCCTTATGATCCTGACAGCAGGTAATGGTAACCATGATGGGATCCCAAACTCCGGTTATAGAGCATTGTAAAGCCCTTGGGAATTGTGAGTGCTCTTGCTGAAGCAGTTGTGGGAGCTCACAACTGAAAGGCTATTTCCATGTTACTTTGAACACTTGGATATTGAGGTGGAGGGAGATCAAATGTTCACCCTCTTCTCTCTGTGAGCACCACCTTATTATAGCAGGTTTAAAACTCTTGCATCCCAAAGAGGAGTGTCCAAGAGCAGAAACTGCTTGGTGGTTGTGAAGTGGGATTGCTTGATGAGATAATCATTCTCTTCTTGCGTCAGTATGTGCTGAGATCAAGCTTTATATGCAGTTTCAATACACCTCGTCTCCTCTGAAGTGCAATGCAGCCGAGGCACACAGGAGTTCCTAGCTATAAATCCGAAACAGTGGTTTGCACAACTGTATTGCAAGAAGTTTGCTCTCAAGTGATCAGGGGACAAAGGTGGTTTTGGGGTCACTACTGATGGTGATCTCCTTTGCAGGCGGGATGACCCATACTGGCCCGAGGCGAAGCGGATGGCGCTGGACAATCGGTACCATTCCGAATTCAGCCGCCAGGATCGCTTCCATGACTTTGACCACAGGGATCGTGGCCGGTACCAGGATCATTGTTTGGACAGGTTGGCAAGGAGATGTCTTTTTTTTCCCCTATATCTTCATGAAAATAAGTGTCTTTGTGGAAGGGTGCCAAAAGGGAAGAGCGAAGGAAACAACCCATGGTCATTTCTTGTGTTTAATTTCATCCGTGCTTGCAGTCCTGTGTTTCTGTTGGGTTTGGACATGCTGGAAAGAGGCTGCTTAAAGATCATAAGCCAAGTCCTAATGTAGTCTGCCATCATGCCAAGGGAGATCCCAGAACTGCTCTGGAGATGGATGGAAACCTGGTTTACAAATCCCTGTTCATTAGCCTGAGCTTGAACTGTTTCCTTTTGCTTTAAAGCCTTCCCTGCTTTCGTGTTTGGAGCCCAGCTAGTGCAGATGTTTAGTTCCACAGTTCTGCACTGTGCTTATTGAGACTTTTGTCTTGCTTTGCTTTTGCTTGAAACTCATTTCTCATAGTGGAAGGGTCACTCAGTCTTCTCCCTTGGTAGCATCAGGGGCCTGCCCATGGCTCAGTGATGCTTCATGTACCCTTATTACAGTAATAGGTGCCACTTTGAGCTCCTTGTGTGCTGTGGAACACAAACTCATTTGAGTTATCTTACCACTGAACACATGTTGGCATTCAGCTTTACAGCCTAATGAAGATAAACTTTCCTGCCCTATTTCATGCAGATGTTGGAATTAGGATTACTGTGTGGATTCAACCAAAACTTCTCTTTCTGTTCCAGAAGAGACGGTTCGAGAGGAATACTGGATCGTGATGGGCAGGTGGGTGATAGCACTTAAAAGCCACCCAAGCCAACCCCAGTCTGGAAAGAATGCAGTGCACACGCTTCCCACTTCACCCATCAGAGGGGTCCCTTCTCTGAAGTGTATCTGTGAAATAACTGGTGTCCTAATTGCACGAGGGAGGTGACTCTCAAAACCAGTTCCCCAGTGGTGTGCAAAGCCTTTCATTTCTGAAAGAGGTAGAAAATAGGCAGATATTCTATGTAAGCATGAAAGATCTGGAGTTAGACTGAAGCCTCAAAGCCACCCTAGAAAACAAAACCATCCTCCCCAACAAAACCTTCCCACCACTGAGAAGGTGCTGTGAAGCCAACACCTAGAGCAACCCATGGGACCTGCAAAACCAGAGACAGCTCCTGCTCCTTTCTATCAGCTTACAGAATCCAAACTGGGAGGAGCTGGTTTTTTACTCTCTTGAAAGAAAACCTTTATCAATGCTGACCATAACTGTGCCATTTGCCTTCCAGCATTACCCGGAGGAGAGGCATGGAGGGCCCGAGCGACATTCCCGGGATAGCTGGGGTGGTTATGGCTCCGATCGGAGGATGAATGAAGGGAGAGGGATCCCCCCTCCAGCCCGGTTAGTGCTTGTGGAACCAGGGGAGTGATTCTTTGGTTCTTCACATTGAAGCTCATGGTGAACCTTCGAAGTGTGACACAAGTTAATCCTGTCTCCAGATAGCAGCACATTCCCATGTGTCAGGAGAGCGTTGGAGTCAGGAGAGAGGCACTGCCCAGTTTAGCTCAGCTCCTGACAGGCTCTGTCGTGAATAACCTTCTCTTCTGCAGCTGAGATTCAGCCCCATCCTGGATGCTCCAGTTCCACCTCCCACAGTCTCAGCTGGGCTTAGGGCTCAGGGTTTAAGGAAACTGGAATCATAAATCTCCAGTGTTGAGAGTGGAGAACTGAGCCCCAGCTGGTGACTGAGCCCCAGTCAAGCTGGGCACAGTCCAGAAGCATCAGGTCCAGTTCTCTCTCATCTGACCCACCAGGAATGGTCTAAATCCACCAGCCACTCAATGAGTTGTTCCATGTCCATTGTGCTGCAAATGCTGTCTCTGCGGAGCAAAGAGGTGCTTTGTGGTGTGGAGAACACTGTTCAGCAGCTCCTCTTTGCCCAGTTGTTACTGCAACTATTGGGTCTTGGTTAACCATGGAGTAGCTCCTGATGGGCCCCAGGGTTTGGCTTCCCCCTGTGCTGCTCAATGAAGAAGGGACCCACTAGAGGATGTTCTTTTATGTTTTGAAGAGCTGGCCGTGGCTGGGGAGATGATGGTCCAAGGTTAGAGGGGCACCAAGATCGTTCATGGCAGGGCAGTGTGGCTGGAGGAGTGATGGGACGGGATCATGAGCAAGGTACACTTGCTGCTTCCAGTGTGGTTTCCCTTCTTGCTGCTCAACGTCCACCAGCAGTTCCAATTCCTCTGGAGCTTTAGCAGCATTGCCAAGAAAGCAAGTGAAATTCTGGGAAGGAGGTGGCTTTATCTTAGGAAAACACAAAAGTCTTTTTTTTTTTTTTTTTTTCTGTCTTTTTTTTCCCCCCCTTCCCCCCCCCCCCCCCCTTTTTCTTTCCTTTTTATTTCATTTTCAATTAGGTGGTGATAGAAGCATGCCTGGTCAGTCAGGACCAGGCCATGTGGTGAATCGAGGAGGGCTGTCAGGGTAAGGAGCTTTGTCAGAGTGCGTCTCATGTCGTGGCAATAGTTGCCCTGTCTAACAGAAGACATCCCTGTCTCAGTCATTGCAAACACTTTTCGCCTTCTCCTTAACTATGGATTGGCAAGTAGAAAACTCACCCAAAGCCGCCTCGTTGCTTGGAGCCCTCTGCCCGTTCCTGGGCTGATCTCAGAGGCGTTGCTCTTGGTTGCAGGCGCGGAGGCTTCACACAGGTTGGGAACCAGAGCCAAGTCCTGCCCAGCACCGCGATCCAGGGAGTGTTCATGGGCCAGGAGCGGCTGCCCCGGCCCCCGGAGCCACGCTTCAGCCGCCGCTACTGAGAGCCCCCATCTGCCCCTACAGAGCTCAATCTCTATTTTTCTTTAATGCCAGATGACAAGAAGAGGTGACTTTTATGCCACTTGACTTTGCGAGGACATGGGGAGGCTGCAGCCGAATGTTAACTTTGCCTCAGTTTGGTTTTATTCTTTCTTTTTGTAATAAACACATTCTTGGTCAAACATCCCCCCACGTTTCTCGTAGTTGAAACATTCCACTTTGCCGTAACAATAAACTCAGTTTCGCCTGCTCTCTCTTGTTTCTAGAGTCCTTGGCAGGCGGCTTGCAGGGCAGAGGAGGCCATGGGGATGCTGCGAGGGATGGAGCAGCTCTGCTCTGGAGCCAGGCTGAGAGAGCGGGGCTGGGGCAGCGTGGAGAGGAGAAGGCGCCTGAAGGGGAGACCTCAGAGCAGCTCCAGGGCCTGAAGGGGCTGCAGGAACCCTGGAGAGGGGCTTCGGGTGCGGGGGTGCGCTCCCGGCCCGCCGGGGCAGGGGGTGGGCAGAGCCCAGAGAGCATCGCGCTGATGGATGGGCGGGGCTTGAGGTCGGGCGGGGTCATGGCCGAGAGTGCGCTGGGGCATCCAAGGGGACCCTATAGGGATGGTGAGGGACACAGAGGAGCCCCGTGAGGGGCTGTGACACCCATAGGGATGTTCAGGGACACGGAGGAGCCCCGTAAGGGGCTGTGGCACCCATAGGGATGCTGAGGACCACAAAGGAGCCCCATAAGGAGCTGTGGTACCCATAGGGATGCTGGAGGACTCAGCATAGCTGTGGGATACAGGGACTGGAGGTCTGGGATACCCCATTGCTCCATCCCTACCACTCACCTGGGATCGAGCTGGATCTGGGCCCTGCTCCGTGCTGCAGGAGCAGTGTGTCCTGCTCTCCCCTCTCAGGGATGTGAAGAGTCGCCTCCCTCTGCATCAGAGCCCCGGCCCGGGGGGCTGCAGCTCCCCCCGCCATCCCCTCTCCCTTGGCACGACTCTGTCTCTGTCACCATGTGCCAGCCCCGGGGGACCCCGCTGTGTGTCACCGCCACCGCCGGCTCCTGGGATGAGCACCGCAGCCGTGTTTGCTCAGGTCATTGGCAGCAGCCTGGGAACTGGGGGGGGCTCAGCCCTGGGGGAGCCGCTCTGTGCCCGCCGGCTCTCGGGCTGCTCTGCATGGACGTGGTGCTGACGTCGCTCCCGGCCGCTGGCTTGGGGCTCGTGTGTCCCAAGGGATACAGCTCCCAGGGATGTGTCTCCCCCATCCCCTCGGTGGCCGCGTCACTGTCTGGGGGACACACACGCAGCCGCTGGGTGCCTGCTCTCCACCTGCGTCAGCGGGTGTTTGCCCAGGCCAGGGTCTGTGGGGTGGGTGCTGCAGGAGGGGGTATAAAGCCCTTTGAGCTGGGTCCATCCATGAGCACCAAGGGACGCATCCGGCACCGGGAGGATGGGAAGCGCTTGGCTCTACCTGCTCTGCCTGGTTGGATCCAGCCTCATCCTGCTGGGCACTGCGGAGCCGGGGCTGGGGCCAGCTGAGAGCCTACCCAGGCAGCTCCGGGAGGGGGCAGACCTGGTAAGGGACAGGGAGGAGCATTGTCTGGAGGGGATGGGGCTCCAGCACCCTCTGCATGGCTCTTGGGCACCTTGAGGTGCTCCTGCTCCTGCTGCCCTGCTTTAGGGGCTGGTTCTGGCCGTGCTGAGGCATCCCACGGGATTGGGGAGGGGGAGACTGAGCCCTCACCACTGGTTTTCCATCACAGTGACTCCTCCAGAGACATCTCACAGCATGGCTTGGGGTGTGATGAGAGGAGATGCTGTGCAGGGTGGTGGGTGCCAGGGAGGGGTCATGGGGGCTTGCACACAGGTGATGGAACCCATCCCAGCACCACAAACCCCTTGATCCCTCCAGCAGGAATGGACCCTGAGCCAGGCACAGGGTGCCCGGAGCGGTGCTTATGCCGCAGGGTGCACCCTTAGGGTATGGGGCTGCTGCTTGGTGGGAGAGGATCTGGCACCGGCATCCGGATGCTCGGGGTGAAGGAGGGTCCGGAGCATCCCAAGGGGTGACCCTGTGCTGTGTGCCGCAGGTGGAGGCGCTGCAGGAGGTGCTGGGGAAGCTGGGGAGCAGAGAGCTGCCGGCGCTGGAGAAGAGGCTGAGCTGGGTACCCTTGGTATGGCTGGGCCCGGGGGGGGTGGTGGGGTTGAACCGCGGGGCTGGACCCTTTGGGTGCCGGTGGTGGGTCCAGCTCCGGTGCTGACAGTGCCGCCCGCAGTGCAAGCCCGGGGAGCCGTGCGCAGTGCGGAAGGGGGCCCGGATCGGGAAGCTCTGCAGCTGCCCCCGCAGCACCGTCTGCAACCTCTTCATCCTCAAGTGCTCCTGAGGGACCGGGGATGCTGCCACCCCCTGGGATGCTGCTGCGTGCTTGGATGCGCCTGCACAGCACCCTGCCCCCCCCCGGGGTGCTGCAGGTGCCCAGGGCCACATTAAATGATTCGGATTCACAGCTCCTGCCTGGTCTTTGGTGGGGGGTATTCTGGGCAGGGGCCCTGGGGTGCGTCCCACGCTTCTATGGGGCCATGTAGGGCGCTGGAGGCTGCTGTGGGGTACATGGCTGGGGCACGGGGCCGTGCTCAGGGCTGGGCCCAGGTGGTCTTGTGCCCATGGCACCGGTTACTGCTGCTCTGCAGGAGGCTGATGGGCAGAGGAGCGCTTTGGGAAGAGAGGTCGAACATCACTCAGGCCCTGCACTACACTGCACTGCACAGCCTATGGGTGCTCAGTCCCGCAGTGCCCTGCACTCACTGCACAGGCCAGGATTGCACTGCACAGCCTCGCCCCTGCCCTGCACCATGCAACCCTATCCTAGCTCTGCAGTGCACTGCACAGCCCCATCTCCACGCTGATTCCCATTGCTGCATCGCCCACCCCCAGCTCTGTACTGGGGTGCGCACCCCTTGCACGTCACCGCACTGCACCCCTTGTATTGCATTGTGTTGCATTGCACTGCACAGCACCACACCCATTGTATTGCATTCAATTGCATTGCACTGCGCAGCACTGCACCGTGCTGCACCCCTTGTATTGCAGTGTATTGCACTGCACTGCACCCCTTGTATTGCATTGCACTGCACTGCACTGCATCCCTTGTATTGCACTGTATTGCATTGCACTGCACCGCACCACTCATATTGCATTGTATTTCAATGCACTGCACCGCACCACACCCCTTATATTGCATTGCATTGAACTGCACAGCACCGCACTGCACCCTTTGTATTGCATTGCACTACATAGCACTGCACCCCTTGAATTGCATTGTATTGCATTGCACTGCACCGCACCACACCCCTTATATTGCATTGCATTGAACTGCACAGCACCGCACACGCCCCTTATATTGCATTGCATTACACTGCACAGCACCGCACTGCACCCTTTGTATTGCATTGCACTACATAGCACTGCACCACACTGCACCCCTTGTATTGCATTGTATTGCACTACACAGCACCGCACCGCACTGCACCCCTTGCATTGCATTGTGCTGCATTGTATTGTATTGCGTCGCCCCGCTCCGCGCCGCATCGCGCCGCGCTGCGCCGGCAGCCGGACCCCACCCGTG
>JANRGW010008947.1:0-32541 GCA_024733675.1 Psilopsiagon aymara | reverse complement strand
GAGGAAGAAATTCTTTGCTGTAAGGGTGGTGAGGCACTGGAATGGGTTGCCCAGGGAAGCTGTGAATGCTCCATCGCCGATGGTGCGCACGGCCGTTTTGGACAGAGCCTTGAGTGATATGGTTTAGTGGGAGGTGTCCCTGCTCATGGCATGGGGGTTGGAACTGGATGATCTTAAGGTCCTTTCCAACCCTAACTATTCTGTGATTCTATAATTTCACCCCCTCTGCTATGAGCAGGGACGCCTCACCCTAGACCATGTTGCCCAAGGCTCATTCCAACCTGGCCTTGAACTCTGCCAGGGATGGCACATTTACCACTTTTTTAGGCAACCTGTTATATGTTGTACACTACTACTTTTTTTTTTATGTAGACCAGATTTCGAATTGGCAGTGTCTATGAAGTTCAAAATGGCTTTTTCTATCTTGGAAGATATTTTTATTATCCGTGTGCTAGGAAAGCATATGCTGGTGAGGAAACTGAAAAATGTGGTGGGGTATGTGAGATTTTTTTGGCTTAAGTATTACAGAATGTGAAGGCTGATGGCAGTAAGTTACATAGGAACTTATGGCAATGCGAATTTCTGTGTCTGTTTTGCAGAATTTCAAGAATTGATTATTATGGAAAATGTATGTCTCATGTACAAGTAATTGTGTTGCTTAGATCTATAGTGGTTATGTTACTAGGATAGAATGATTTAATTATGCTTGTTCTTCCTGTCCAGGGGTGAAAAGCTTTAAAATCTTTGATCTTGTGCTCAAAATTTTTGTGATGGGAGAGAATTTTTTTAATATTTTCTATTTTCTGCCAGTCTTTTTCAAGAGGGTCCAGGAAATGTTTTTAGTGAGCACCTGGTCAGTAACGATAAGGTGTATGATTCAGTAAAACTTTCATCTTAAACTGCGTTGGGAAAGCTCAGTTGAATACTAACCATTTTAAGCTAATTTGGAATGCTCATGGGGTGAATTCTTCTTTGCATTTTGATAGTGAAATATTGTTTTTTCAATTAAATGCAATGTAAATCTATTAAATGTAGAACTCATTATTGCCACACTTTAAATTTACCATAAATGCTTTCTTTAGTTGATTGGGTGCTTTGTTTAAGGAGGGCAGTTTCTTCTCAGCAGCAGTGAAATAACGATGCCAACAGTGATAGTGTTTGGCTTTCTGTGCATGAGAAGGTGACTGGCTTTGCTGTTTGTTATCATTTCTTATTTAAAAGAAGACAAGCAGTATCCCAAGCAGAGAAATGAGCAGTGCCTGATATAAGAAGATTTCTGTATTTGTTACTGTTGGCTTATAAAAGCAGTTGGTTTTGGCAGAATTGAAGTGCATGTATATGTAAAAATAGAAAATGTCAAGACTGTGAAATTAAGGAATGTCAGGATAAATATTCCTAGTGGATTACTTATTCCTTTGTCTTGTTTGTCTGCAGTATAGTAATCTAGAAATATGTGATGGAAACCTACCTGTGTTACAAGATGTTTCTTTCATTCCATGGCCTATGTGGAAATTTGTAGGATCACAGAATGTTCTGGTTTGGAAGGGAGCTTAAAGATAATGTAGTTCCAACTGCTTGCATGGGCAAGGACACCTTCCACTAGACCCGGGTGCTGAAAATCCTGTCTGTTCAAAGTGCCCCTTTAAGTACCAGAAGCTACTGTGAGGTCTCTCTGGAGCATTCTGACATCCAGGCTGTACAACCCCAATTCTCAACTTGTACTGATTTAATATATAATAGAACTATTTAATCTCTAGGATCCCGGCTTTATCTTTTTTTTACAGGAGTTAAAGGTCTAGAGTGACAGAAGTACACAAAGCACTCTTTCTCATCGTCTAGATTATTAAATTATCTTCTAAATTCTATGTCTGCAAGTCCTGTTAGGGTCAGTCACAGTTAGGTAGTGCTTTCCCCACCTCCTGCTCTCTGGTCTTGCAGTTTCATAGCCCCACTTACTAAGTGTCTTGTGAGCCAAGACACCATTAGTGGCTTTGTTACACAAGTGTGCATGTGGCATTCAGGATCATTTTCATCCAAGTGGCACAAAGTAAGATAGAAATTGAAACTATTTATCCCGTACTGATAAAACTCAAAATGAGCAGTGCCAGCTGACCTTTCTGTTGCTGACAACTTTGTCTTTTGATTATTTGTGATCATTTTAATACTGTACTTGTGAAGTTAATGCATGAATATGGTGTTTGAAACTTTCCTATTTGGAAAAGTGGAAGTGTTTGTCTTGTTTGTATTTTTTGGTGAAGCACATACATGTATTCACACACTTATTAATGCTGTCCTGTGAAGTTTAGAAGAGTCTTCTGCTTATAGGATATCATATGACCATATATGATAGTTTTCTACTAATAAAATAGGGTAGTTTTCTCTGCTAGCTCAGTATCAGTGCTCCCTTTCCCCCATCTGAAACCTGTGAAAAATGCAGTCTGTGGAAGACAGACTGGGAGCTCAAATATAACAAAAAATTGCTGCTCAGATCCAGCCTACTGAGTTTTTTCAGGGAGATACTTTAAATACTATAACTCAAACATGAAGCATGCTGATTGTCTGTTCTTGAATTGCTGCAAAAACCTGACCTTCTTTAAAGACATTCAGGCTCCATTAAAAGTTATCATTTTCCTTCTTGCTATATGAGAATGATAAGGCAGTAGAAATATGTATAAGAAATTATGTCCTTAGAAATTTAATTTAAGAACTTGAATGATTTACTTAGAAGACTCACACAATCTCTGTCTTCCTGGTAATATGATCCAGTTTTCTTGACTCAGTCTGGAGCAAACATTTTCTGAATAGCTAATATGTTTCTTCTTTATTTCATGATAGATCTATATGGTTTCATACTGGTAGACTTTTATGAGTTTCAGAATTAGTGGAAATAAGGTATTACCAATGTCTGTTCCTTTTTGTACCTTCAGTATTGTACAAATATAGAAGATGCTTGTACTGGTAAAACTGCCATAAATTCCCCGTGGGTGATTGCCAGCATTTACTGTGACTGAATGACATGTTTACATCTCCAAAAGCTTTTAAGTATATCCTAGGCAAGTGCTTGGACTTCCATAAGAGTTTTGTCCTTTCTTATGTTGAATAATTTTTATATTTGAAGTATGGTTGAAAATATCTTTGGTGCTTAGCAGTAAAATATCCTTTATTGAACAGCAGTAACAGTTTAAGAGCACCACTGCTAAGCAAGGAGAAATTGTAGGCTAAAGTGTACTGAAACAACTACAAATTTCTATAGTTGAATGGACTTATATACTGTGTTGAATGACAGTGCAACCCAAAACTGTTGTTACAATTAAGCTTTCCTGTGGCCTAGATGTTCAGTCATCTGAATGCTAATCCTGGAGTACGCCTCAGCAATGCTTCATGTTCAGTGGGTGCAATTGCTTTGTTATATACACGAGGAAATAAAAGAAGTTTTGCCCTTTCTGGACATTTTAATGTGTGTTACATTTTGAGGGGTATAACTTCTGGGTGCTTGCTTCCCTGCTACCAGGCTACATCATGATATAGGGGCAATGTCCACAGGGAGAGAGTCCCTGCCACTTGTCTAAAACATTTGTCTAAAACTGTCATTTATCAATAAATCTTCCAGCAGAACATCTGTTAGAGTTGGATTAAGTTTTCATTTTGGAAGATCCTGTCAATTAAATAATTTTGTGTTTTAGAAAATATTAATATGCTAATATTAAATGCTGAAGGAATTAATAGCGGCCACTCCTATAGCGTTATGTTTCTTTAAAAGTTTTTCTTCCGTTCTTTTACAGACTTTTGTGGAAGTTTGCTGGTGAATCAGTTTTAGACTTGAGCACTTGAATATCTGGAAAATACTAAGATCATCTTGAGCTGGTTTTTTTTTTACCTCTGGACTTTGTGCTTGATGAAATTGTAGGGACTGATCAGGTCCCAACTTTAGAAAATCTGTTTCTGTTTTGCAGTTGACAGTTCTGTGAAACAAACCAATGAGATTCTGTGTAAGGCATCTTGAGAAGTCGGTGATCATTTTTATAACTCGCTGTATTGAAAATCACGTATGGTTTCTGTTTGTGTGCTGATTGTCTTTAAAACTGTGGCACTAGTAGGGGTTTCAGTGTATGTCACCACCTGGCTGTACAGGATAATCTCTACAGAAGGATATGTAAAATGGATTAGTATTACACAGTTTTGCTCCTTTTCTCAGTGATGGCTGAGGGTGTAGTTTTATGAACTGTATCATTTTCAGCTGTGCATGTAGGTTTTGGTAGGTGAACTGTTAGTGCTTTTGAAAGGGGCACATGTTCTACATAAAACAGAAAAAAGACTAAAAAAAAAAAGAGTAGAAAAAGTGGGGTAATTTTGTTGGGTTTTGTTTTTTTTTTTTTTCTGAAATACACAGCTTTCACTTTCAGCTTGAAAACTACCCACAGATCAGTGTGCTGTAGATTGTGCTGAGGTGTTTTGGACTGTCTAGTTGTATGTGGGTAACATGCTGATAAAATCAGGTTCTACATCTTGGAAAGCGCACAAGAAATGCCTCAGCCTGTGCTTCGCAGTTGGTAGGAAGAATACTGGGTGGGGAAAAGCTGAGGGATCTAAATGGGACAGCTCTCTGCTTCAGAGCAGAACCAGCACTGTGTTCAGCCTTTCCTTTCCCTTTTTAATTCCTGCTGTAGTTCTTAAAACTGCCAGTGATGGAGAATCCAAAAGGACTTTCGTCAGTCTGCTCTCTTTAGAAAGGAGAGGTTTTTAATGTCTGGCTTGGGTAACCTTTGCTTCAGTGTCAGCCTATCATTGCTTTTTCTATCGCTGTTGGACAAAGAAAAACATTTATTTCTTTTCTTTTTAAAGCTGTCTTCTGTACTTTGTAAGACTAATACCTTTTACGCAGCTCTAGACTAGACAATTTATTGTCTCTTGGTCTGTTTTTAAAGGTGTTTATCTGAAGCTTTGTTCATCCCTTGAATAGTTGAAGGACTGCATCAGTTAATCACCATCTTCAGATGGGAAGCTCCAGCTGGGTGCAGTACTTCATCTAAAGGCTTAGTGTAATTTAGGTGGCAAAAAATTTCTTCATAGGTGTCAGGGAGGCAGATGTATCACAATATATTGTTTTCTTTTTTATGCCATTGTAATGGCATTGACTTCTGTGAATGTGCAGCTTATTATAACCCTAAGTTTCTTTTCTGCATACAGCTGTGTCTGGCTTGTATTTGTGCAGCTGTCTTAAAATGGCATGTTTCATTTGCCATTCCTAAATTGCTTTCTGGATTTTTCAGGTCCTATTTCCTGTTTGTCAAGAACCAGGCATCAAATGTGCCTGCAGCTCTGGCCAGCTTAGTGTTCTTTGCACATTTGATGAGCCCACTCTGTCATCTGAGTTTCTAGTGTAATTCAAATACTGCTGTGTTCAGACAGGCCCCCCAGAAGTTCACTCAATACATTTTTGTTGTTTGATGTCACACGTGTTTCTGTATTTTTTCCAAACCCTTCTTCATCTCTCTTATGGGAGTGCTCTTTTGACACCGTTTTTCTAGCTTCCCTTCTAGGATTTTGTGTATTTTTTTGTCACGGCATCACTGAAGTTAAGATATGACAGATGCTGCTTCATCTGGATTCACAAAATCTATTTCACTGTCATAGGGATAATTTGTAGTGGGTTGATATGATTTGTTCCTGACAAATCCATTTTGACTGTTACTTACCCCTTCATTACTTTGCAGATATTTTCAAATTGGATTTTTCTTTTAAATGTCTTTCTGTGAATGGAATTAAAGTTGACTGGGTACTGATTCCCTGATTCCACCTTTTTCCCTTTTGTAAAGATAGGCAGAATTGACAGAATGCCTCCAAGTTTATTCCCTTGCATTTTGGTAAGTCAGAATGTTGCTAGTTAACCTGCTAGTGACAGTGTACTCTTCAATTGCTTGGGCTGCTGTCAACAACTACCTGAAAGGGGGTTGTAACAAGGTGGGGTCGGTCTCTTTTCCCAGGTAGCAAGCAATAGGAACAGGAGGAAATGTCCTCAAGTTGCACTACTGCAGGTTTAGATTGGATATTAGGAAATGATTTTTTTCCTTGGCAGGGTTTTCAAGCATTGGAACAGACTGCCTGGGAAGTGGTGCAGTCACCATCCCTGGAGTTATTTAAAAGATGCGTAGATGTGGCACCTGGGTCATGGTTTAATGGTGGACTTGGGGATGATGGGTTGAAGGGTTTGACTTAAGGATCCTAAGGGTCTTTTCCAACCTAAATGATTCTGTGATTCAGTGAATTGATGATGCTCACTATTGAGGTGTTAGATGTTTCCATATTTCATAGCATGTTGTATTTCATGCAGTTGCACCCTTTCCTAAAGATCTAAATGAAGTTCCAGTGGAAAAGCTTTAAAAGGAAAACTCCAATTTAACTTTTTCTTCTCTGCAGTATTTAAGTATTGTCAGATCTGGGTTCTCTCCTAATGCGATGTTTTATTTTACTCCTTAAACGAAGCTTAGTATTCATTATGTTTTTTGGGGAATTCAATATTGAAAGTTTTTTTTTAATGTATTTTATTTTCCAGTTTGTCAAATTTGCCAACATTGAGGAAGACACACCTTCATATCACAGACGCTATGATTTCTTTGTGTCTCGATTCAGTGCCATGTGTCATTCATGTGACCATGATCCAGAAACGCAAACCGAGTAAGTGCCATTCTGTATGTGTTAAAGAAAACTGTCTTAACATGTTAATATAGTCTGTAATACAGCTTTTCTTGTGATACTTATTGGATTACTTCATTCCATAGGGAAGAAAGTAAAAGCCTGACATTTTAAATAGCAAATTTAAATATTGCAAATGTGAGGTGGCTAAACCTCCTGGATTATTAAAGTGGAATTTTACCTGAATAATTTCTCTCCAGAAGGGCTCTATTATTGTAAATGTGTGCAAGTTGCATAACTCCTTTGAGAAACTAATGGGGCTACTCATATGAATAGCAAAAGCATGTTTTGAGTCTGCTATTTGAGAATTACTCATTAAAACTGAATTCTTATAGATGTCTGCAGTATGAGACTGTCTGAAGCTGAAACGCCTTCATGCGTTAGTATTACAAATTTGGACATTCTTATGTAAGCTTCACGTTTGGTTTTACTTCAGCTCCCCCTAGCAGATGTGTTCTTATTGTTCAGCTGTATTTGACTCCTGAGCATCTTAGAAAACTTAAGGCTTTTCAGGTTCTATTATTTGCATCTCCATTATACTCATCTATTCTATTTCCACCTGCTAAATTATTTAGCCAACTGTGAAAAATCCATGTGCTTTATGTTTATTTAACCCTTTAGGTGTGCTGTTTTCACGTGCACTGCAGCACATAAGGATTTGTCCAAAAGTTTGTAGTTTCAAAAAGAATGAATACTTTGTATATTGCTCAGGAAGGAAGAAAAAACAAACCAACAAACACAAGCCAAAAAATTAATTTCTCATTTGCTGTAATTTGCTGCCGTCTTATTTGTTGCTCTATTGCAGTGGGTAGGGTTCTGCTGTAAACTGTGTCTCTAAAATGTTTACAGTTAAATCTGTCTGCTTCCCATCTACTTTTACTCCTGCCCCCATCTCTTTGCCCTTCAGGAGGATTATTCCAGTGAATGGTTTTATAGGCTGACCATGTGAATTGTACAGGGAAGACCTGAATTATATTGAGGGGCAAAGGGGATGGAAAATTCTTAAGCAGGCAGCACTAGTTTGTCTACTGCAACTACCTCATAACTCAGGCTTCTGCCAGCTACAGTCTGTTTACCCAAAGCTGAGAACTGCAAACAGTATTCATAAATGTTTTAATGAGCTTTTGGGGATTTTGCCTTTTTAGGCTTAGTGAAATTAAACCATAAATGTTAAAATGCTTACTTCCCTTGAAACATTTCATAGAGGATAGGATATGAAGCTCAAGTCAGGATATTTAGTATTACTTTCACCTTCATTGCCCCTGGCAAATGAGAGGTAATATAAGTAATGAGCTGTGACACTGGAATGAATGAGACTAATATTTCCCTCGTTGGTTTATCACGTATGAATTTCTACTCATCACGTTACCCCAAAATTTAAAACACCTCAAAAATTGATTGCTGTAGAAGTAAGAGAACTGTGCGAGTCTTTTGCTCTTCAGGGTATCAGCCTGCACCTTATCTGTGCTGCAGTTTGCAATGTTGTACCCTTAGACAGGGAGGAATTTCATCCTAATGACAGAAGTCTGTACCTGACCTTGGTTTAAACGTAATCTCTGCTGTAATACCTAAGTTTTTTTTAGAGCAATGTGATGAAATTTGATGCTGCACCTTTCTCATTTTTCAACCTCCTGTACAATAGTAAGAACATGAATTCACTTCTGGGGGCACTCTAGTACACAAGTGTGGCCTGACCCCATGAATCATTTTTTTACTCAGGTTAAAAAATATATGGCAATATTGCTTTTTACTACTTCATTCTAGATAGATTAAATGTATCTCTTTCAAAAGAGATCCTTATGAACAGCAGTCACTGAAGTTGGTGCACCAATTTGATGTAGGTTCTGAGGTAATTCGCCAAAAGAGCTGAGCTGTGTCAGATTGCTACTTTAAATGTAGATATAACAAGGAGTTGATTCTCTTGATGGGGACTGGGGAGTAATTCAGCTGATCCTAAACCAGACATAGAATCATTGAATGGTTTCGGTTGGAAAGGACCTTAAGATCATCTAGTTCAGCTGCCCTGCCATAGGCAGGGATGCCTCACACTAGACCACGTTGCTCAAGGCTTGACATTTGAAGTTGCATAGCTTGAGGTTCCACAGAACTGTCTGGCTTGGGTCAGAGCTTGAGCATCAGTACGCATAGTGAGGTAATGCAGGCTCTGAGACTGAAACTGTCCCTGACCTGTAAAGTGAGCTTTCCCTTTCAGGAGCGGAGGTCAGGCCTAGTATTTAATGAGTTTAAACCTGCAGTGTCAGCAAAGCTTGATTACCTTGAGAACTCATAATTAAAAGGCAAAACAACCAAGTTTCAGTGATGGAATTTTGGAAGCTCTTTGTCTTAAATGTCACACTTAGATCCTCAACATTGAAAATTTAATATTGGATACTGCACTGTAATTGCAGTGCAGCAGTAGCAAGAGCTTTTCTAGCTATGCATCCCTTTTCTTCCCTGTTTTGTGTGTAACCGTGGTCAAATTGTCTTGAAAGGTCTTGGATGCACACTGAATGCATGTGTTTTGCTTCAGAAAAAGCTGAAAACCAGGAAGATTGAAATCTAAAGAAAAACATTACAGAGTTTAATGAGCTCTGTTCGTCTAGCAAATATCTTCATTTAGCAAATCTGTCTGAGCAAAGGCGAGTTACATGTTGTCCGTTCTGAAATTAGGATCTAAAAAAGAAGGGATGGATTTTTAATAGAAATAACTTTAAATTTTAGCAAATCTTGTGCTTATTTCACTTGATGGCTGTACCACCCTTTCTTCTACTTGTTTTCAGTAAGTAAAATCCTATTCCTACTATTTATTATAACGGCTAATTTGCTACTACCACTTCAACAAAATATTTTGCCATTCATTTAATTGCACAGGTTCAACCTATTTTTAACAAAATAACAAAGCTAGCTAACAGGCTGAGTGGCTAAGGCTATTTCCAAAACTAATATTATTTTTTCTTTTTATTTGTTTTATTGTTGTTGATCAGATTTCAGTTAATTTCGTTCAAATGGGTTTGGGCTAAAAATGGCAGTCCCTCTTGTACATTGGGCATAATTTGATAGCATTATCCTCTGCTTTCCATCCTGTGAATCTGGCATAAATCTTTAAAACTTGGCTATGATTAATCCACAGCCTTAATTACAACTTCTAAGGACATGATCACAACTAGATATTACTTCAGCTCTGCTGTGGTAACTTCACACCAGTTTTCTTCAGCACTGAAATAGGTTGAGATTGTGCACAGTTTTAACTGATGGGTGGTAAATTGTGTAGAGCTGATGGATTTTTACCCATTTGCCTTCTGCTGGAGGTGGTGCACACAGTTTGAGTATTCGTTGGTCAGTGTCAGCATCATCCTTATCCTCACAGATCATCTTCTGTTCGGTTGTTTGAGCTTTGAAGATATTTAAAGGCAATATGGGCAACCTGAAGGAATTGGCCAAATTTCCATATTACTGCTTGTGAGAACCCCATGGAATTCCACACTATGTAATTGCTGTTGCTTACTAGGGAAAAAGCCATACTGGGAGGTGCTATGTTTCTTCTCCTTTTCACTAATTCCTTTCTTCCTTCCTTAGGATCCGGATTGCTGGAATCAGGGGCATTCAGGGAGTGGTTCGAAAAACAGTTAATGATGAGCTTCGAGCAACTATATGGGAACCTCAGCACATGGACAAGATCGTACCTTCGCTGCTGTTTAACATGCAGAAAATAGACGATATTGACAGGTATTTTTATTCCTGGGCACTCTTGTGTTTTAAGCACTTTTATTGCTAGCACTGGGAAAATTCCCTAGAAACGATCTCAGCTATGCAAAGAAGCTTAAATGTTTGTTTTGTGTCCAACCATAGCTGCTTCAAAGCTTGCTTGGTAAGTAGGCTCAGCAGCCTTCTTATACCACCACACATTTCAGGCTTTCACATGGCACTCAGCTTGGTAAATCTGTCAGGTTTCTCATTTTCAATTTGTTGGGTTCAGGTGGTGCGTTTTCCAGTTCTTCAGCCTCATTCTTTTCTCATACTTCTAACTGTCAGCACCTGTCTTTTCTCTAAGCAGATTTTCAGGCTACATTACTAAAATCAATAGTTTTCTTTCTGTCCATGCTTTATTTATTTACTGCATAAAACTGAGGGCCCACACGGTATGTGCAGAAATATCTGCCTAGATTTTACATCTGAAGAGTGATCTGAATAAGAGACAAAGGTTTCTGGAAGTGCTGTTTGAATAAGGAGAGCCTAGTTAGGCTTTCCTTGTTCTTACAGGGATTCTACATGCAGGTTGGCCATTTAGCAAAAGATTAAGCTAATTACTGATGGACGAACTGACTGAAATAGGATTTGGATCAACCATGTAAAGCAGATCAGTTTGTATGTACTGCAGGACCAATATCTATTATTTGTTGAGCAATGCAGCAGTGGTGGTTGAAAACAAATCTGTCAAAAAGCAACTGCTAAGTATCTGAACTGATTGCTTGAAACTTTCTCTATAATGCACATTCAACAGAAAAAAGGACTAATTGTTTTCCAAGTGACAAGCAGAGGCCTTTATGATGTGCATATGACAGAAGCTGAAAACAGTATTTATAAATTGTTGATCTCCAGGCCTGAAGTGATGTTACAGAGAATTTCTTGTCTTGTGATATCGTATGTGTGGAGCGCAAACAGAGACATCTGGAGGAGTAGGAGTCAGAAGCACATTGTTTTGGCAGATGGAATCAAAGTATTATTTGAGAGAGAGCAGAAATTCCAGAAAATGCCCTCATCTTAAAATGACCATTTTTGGTTAAAGCTGAGGTACATGTAGTCAAATCTTAACTTAAAGATCAGCATAAGGTTTACTTGTGTATCCTTACTTAGTGGCTTAATCCTAGATTCTTCTGAGAACTTGTCAGATGAGGCATTTTTTTTGAGTTTTTAATATTTAAGCACTTTAGAAAGACAGTTGTATTTGTGGGTGTTATTTGTCTGTAAATCTGATGCACATTCTAGCTACATGACTATCAGAAAAAATTGCAAGTGTAACATACACTAAAAATCAGATTGGGTTTTTTCTTAGTTGTATTTCACCATGATTCTGTGTTACAAAATAATTCTCATGCATGCCTATGCAGTATATAGTATATACTACTACCTTGAACTGGTAGAACCATTCCTGCCCATTTCATTGCGAAATGCGTTTCAGATTTCACTCCTCTGGACTTGTGGTAGTACAGAAAGTCTGGATGCAGAGAAATAGTAGCAATTAGTTTCTTTATTTAAGTGTTGCAGTTGGATTTGTCAGATCTTTGTTTAAAGCCACATCTTTCTTTTCTGATCTTCGTTTAAAATACAAATCAGTGAAACAAAATAAGTTGCTCATTTGAATTTAGAACCCTGAAATGCTGTACAAAGCTTTCCCTTAAAACTGTAAAAGTTAAAACAGTTTTATATTCATTGTCTTTCATCTGACAATGCTAAAGGAACTCTTTGTGAGATATGCTTAGAGGTAGATGCTATAAAAGTTCAAAATACAGAAGATAATTCCTGCAGACAAAGGAGAGACAATTCTGAACATTCTGATGCAGTCTGAAGACTCCTGAAGACTGGATTGCAATTTCTTCCTTTAACCTCTTCTAAAATAAGACTCCAGGCAGTGCTGAGAGGCCATCTTTTGCAGGTTTTCATATACAAACACTTAACACATAACTTATTTTTGCTGGTTTAACTATAATTCTTCCAGACAGATTGTATGTTCTGCAGCCTGCTTTCTTTTTTCCCTTCACCCACCCACTTTGTGCTGCTGACGCCTTCTTGGGAATCTTGAGTCAAAACAGCAATAGGAATAACAGTCCTGCGCTGCTGTTTGTACCTTCTCTGCACTGAGGATGCCTGTCTGTCTGGATCAGTCTAGACAGTACAGGGAGGGAAAAATAGGCAGATTGAGGAACACAGCAGTTGAATGAAGCTGTGGTTTAGTGGTGCTCATGGTGGGTTATGTACAAATTGTCATGCCTTTTAAAATTCTAATCATTGTATATTTGTAAAACTGTTTCTCCTTACTTATCTAACAGGGTGCCTGGGGCTTTCCTGCTATTAAAATCTGACAAGCCAGCAATGTTATGGTAATTTCTGAAACACTGATGTTACCAGGGGCAGCCGGACTTGTGTATTGCAACTTTTAAATTGCAGTAGTCTTGAAACACTAGAAGATCTTCTGCTGTCAGAAGAAATGTTAACATGTCCATTTGACTAGTATTTCACTCATTGAAATGCTCTAAAGTGGATGTTTTGGATGCTGAGGAGTGTACGTTAGCTAAAGCTGATGCACTTGGTGACCACTTCTAAAGCACAAGCTTGCACTGCAGAACTGAAAGTATGTTTAAGGTTTTAGTGTACTGATTTCTGCAGACTAAAATAAATCTCTGAGCACATGGATACGTAACGTTAATGTGAGTGAATCCTCACTTAAGTTTCTATAATGTGTTTTGTGCAAAAAAATATATGCCATCTGTAGCTACAGTTCTTCCTGATAAATACTTTAAGTGCCTTAGGGGAAACTTTCTTTCCTCTTCAGTCTTCCACCTCTCAACTGCTCAGTTTAAATGAAATATTATTAACAGTTTAATGGTAGGTGTATGAAGTGCTTTAAGTAAGACATACTTTTCAAATGCCTTTAATTTGTTCTAATAGTTCAGTTCTCTGTATACTAAAAAAGACGTGAATTTGGGCAAGGAGAAAACAAAACAACAAAAGAAAAACCCAACAAAAACCCCACAACTCCCCCCCCAAGAAGAGCCAAAAAAACCATTTTCAGGGCCTGCATCAAAAATGAGAAGTGGGAAACTGGAAACTCTTCTGGAAGGGCTCTACTTTTCACTGTTTGCAGTGTGGGTGATGATCTCTGCTATTCCAAGTTGGGACTGTTGCCTTCAAAACTCAGTGATAGAGTTTGGGCCTCAGAAGGTTTTAGTTTGTGCAAGATATTTTGGCATTCCTGTAGTTTTGCTTCTCTTCTCTGGGTTCAGTCTTCAGTTCAGCAGTTTCACTCTCTGTACCACATTGATTTTAAATAGTCAGCCTGATTCACAGTCACAGAGAGAAAAGAAATAATGAGAAGTGGCAGTATTTGAACCTTAGAGAAGTTTGGTAGTTGCCGTTTGATCATTAGTATAAAAAAATTAAAGCCTTGCTTTGTAGAGCACGTTTTATTAAACTCCTAAGTTGAAATTTTCATATGAAATGAAGTTGGTATTTAAATGCTGGGTTTAATTCTTTCTAACTTAACAAAAAATATTTTACTTTAAGTCATTCATTGGGGTATTTTAGCATCTGAAGCAATAGTAGCTGTGTAATAAATTCTTCTCCCAAGCAATGCTTTTTTCCTCTCCCTTCCATCATGTTATCTTTTTTAATTGTTTTTTATCCATGGAATCATGGAATGGTTAGAGTTGGAAGTCGATCTAGTTCCAACCCTCTGTCACGTGCAGGGACATCTTCTACTAGAGCAGGTTGCTCCAAGCCCCATCCAACCTGGCCTTGAATACTGCCAGGGATTGGGCAGCCACAGCTTCTCTGAGCAACCTGTGCCAGTGCACAGACAACCCTGTACAATCCTTTCCGTAGTCATGTTGGGCGCAGTTAGAAGGTGACTAACTTAACTTCTACAAATCTAGTTAGAGGTAACTGTGTGGGTGATAATGTTCTAATCAGTTCAATCAGACATTTTTCAACTCGTAAGCCATCTGTTCCTGCAGAAGTATTGGAGATTTATTTAACACTCACCCACACAGTGTGGATTCAGTAGTGGGCAGGTGAATTAGATCATTAGTCTGAACAAAGTGACTTAAGCTTCTGCCTAACTTTTTGCATGGTTTCATAGCCTTCATTGTTAGCAATGGGTTATAGTTTGTAAAATGCAGTGGGTAACGCGTTAAATCAATGTTAACAGCTATTGGTTTTGCCATATAAATATTTACCAATACAGTGATCACTGCTGAGTGGACAGATGACAATTTATAGTCCTGCTGCAAGCAAATAAAATATTTTATTCCAGATTCTGATTTGATGCATATTTAAGATACATGTTTTTTTGGATCAAAAGCATGACTTGTAAGCATTGTAGAACCAAGGGTGGGTATGGGTAAGAATGACGAACATTAGGCAGTAGTAAAATCAATGTATTTTTGTCTTACTTCAGCAGAGTAGGCCCTCCATCCTCACCTACAGGAGGAGAGAAAGAAGAAAATCCTGCTGTGCTGGCCGAGAACTGCTTCAGGGAGCTACTAGGACGAGCAACCTATGGAAATATGAATAATGCTGTCAGACCAGTTTTTGCGTAAGTTGAAAATTCATGGAAGGTCTTATCTTGAGACTTGCTTTTTATTTCATGCTCTAATTATGTTGTATTAAATTCTTTCCTCCTTTTCAACCTAAGGGATTATATTCATGTTTCTTCAAAAAATTGCTCTTCTCTTAATCTGAAGTCTTAGTTGCTTGTCAGGTTGAAAATAGTTATGAAGAAACATGGCTCCCATTTTACTGATTTTAGAAGTGCAGTGTAATGATTTGGAGGGATTTGCCTCAGCTGGCCTTTCTTTTGAATGTGGAACTGTTTATTCTAGATATTGACATCCCATAGATAACAGTTGCAGTCAGTGAAGAGACAATCCTTGTAAAATACAAGTAGCACAAGCAAACACTGTGCCTGGGTGAATACATTAAGATTTCTACCTTCTTGCAGTTTTCTTCCTTTTTCAATACTCTGTGAGGAATATCTTTTAAGAGCTCACTTAGTCATGAGCGGCAGATGTGCACACAATAGGGACATTATACACAAATGCACGCAGTACATATTATTCCTGATGTGTTAACTATCAAGTCCAATGTTTTTCAGTTCTCTGCTACAGTTGCTTCCTTAAAAAAAATGATGTGAAAAAAGCTACAAACCCCTGAGACAACTTAAATCTGCTTCTTTCACCTCTAGCATCTAAAAAGTAGGCATTTTCTCAGGAGAAATCTTTACAGGAAGCTCTAAGCTCAGTGATACAACTTTGAAACCCTGCCTTGGTGAGGAGGCGCGCTATGTGCGCCTTCTTGTAGATTTTCAAGATACTCATCTGTTACAGGCACATCTCTTAGGTGGCCTAGTTCTTCCCACAAAGACTTAAGGATTCCATTCCTACACTGAAAGGCTTTCAAGCTTCCAAAAGCCCTTTATTTACTACTGTTAAGTAAGGACAGAAGTGCAAAAAGAAGATAGGATAGATATTGAGGGCAGAAAACTGCTATAGCCCCTTGTTTTTCACCCAGAAGCATTAACTGAAAAGAGCTGTGCTATTATCTTACTTTCTTTGTGTACCTATTGTACTAGTCTGATAGGAGTTTAACTGTTGTGAAATCAAATGCTTTGTTAATAAATCTTCATCCTTTCCTACACATAGAATTTGCATTCCTCCAAAATACATGCCACAAAAGGGAGCTGTGTGCTTTGTTTGTGAGCTGAAATCAGTAGATGATGACCACAGTTACTCAGAATAGAGTCTTTGTGGTCACCATTTTTGTGTTCCATTTTGAGGAAGAATTGCTAAATAAATTCATCTCTTTATGAATAACTGATGTAAAGGTTTAGTATTTTTGAAGAATAAGAGGTGCAGGAAATGCAACTTCCAAGCTGTTTTTCCTAACCAAAAAAGATGTGCTTTATATAATCAGCTTCACATTGTGAATGAGCAGAACTGGTAGAATGGAAGTTTGAGATAGTGAGTCCATTGTTTCCAATCGAAAAAATTGGCTTAGTTTGTGCACACTTGCTTAGAAAAAAGTTTCTCCTAAGAGTTTTCAACAATTTCTCTGTTTTCAAGAAAGCTCTGGAGATAATGAGAAGGCCACTTTATTGCACCGCTAACACTGAAGATGCAGGTTCAGTTCCCCACTTGAAGGCTTCCTTTATCTGGCCTTGGAGTCCCCTTCCAATGCAAACCATTCTTTGACCAGTCCACGTGCCATCGCTTTCTTGCAAAACTGAGAGAACAGTACTACTGCGTCATGATTGAGGGCTAGAAAGACAGTTGAAATCTGGAGTCAGTCTCTTGGTGTGGTTTTGGATTGACTTTAATTCTCCTTGCCTTTGGCAGAAATTCTCTATGGTTAGAAGTGTCTGCATCTGGAAAGTCAAAAATTTCTATTTTTTAATGAAATCTGACAAATCAATCTGGCAAACTGCATAATGAAACTCAAAAATTTCATATTAATATGAGATGAAAAAAATTCGTAATTTGTGTCAGCAGTCACAAGCTATTTAGACTTACTTAGCATGGATTTGCAATGGTGAATAGATGAGACAGATCCAGGGGGATACAGTTAATTCAAACAACTTCCCATGTATAACAAGTTATACCCTATTCATCTCACCGTTTTTCCATTCTTGTGAGTTACAAATCATCAGTGCAAAGGTTTTGAATATCAGAAGGCTGGTGTTTAATAATCTTCCAGTAAACATAGTGCATGCGAAGATTATTTCATACATTTCCATACGTGCCTCAGTTCTACTTTCTAATCACCAGTATCGGTTTATCATTTTGTACTTAAGGCTTGCTTGCATGTTTGACAAAGTGAGTTGAATTCAGACTGCTTATGGCTCTCACTTGATAAAGTAGTTATTTGCACCATTGCTTCTGCTGTTCTTTTTAATTTCAGAAACACAGTTGTGCACTTTTGCTACATACGTGCAGCAGACCTTAATAGAAGGCAGAGTTTGGCATTTGTTAATCTAGCAATAAGATGTTTTGCAATCTCACATAGGTATTTTCTGTTAAAGGAAATGTAGCTGGAAAAAGAAAACCCAGGCAAGATGTGACTTGATTTTTACCTAAACTAAATGCAGCATGCTCAAAATAGCATTAACTGTCTTTTACAAAAGCAAAACTACATTGCGTACAATGGCTGCATTCTGATTGGTAAAATGTATCACCTACAATAATTTAATACTCCTTTTCTTAGGAGGAAAATTCCAGTATACAAAGCATGCTGCCTGTTGAGCTACTACACAAAACATTAACCTGCGCTGTCATCTTCCCCCTCCCATCTCCCCATCTGTTCATGTACCTGATGCGCTAATTCTTTGCCTATCTGGAGAAGGAAAACTGTGTGTGTTGTTTTGAGAGGAAAAAGCCAAACTTGACGCAAGATGTATAATTTGCCCAATAATCTTGACCATAACCTGCCTGAGTGAATCTTTGGGGCAGATAAAGAGGTAACAGAGAACACGTGCTACCATGAAAGATTAAAGGTTCAGCTGCAATCAGGAGAAGCCAGTGGAGAGTATGACTTTGTGTTTGGTGAGGCAAAAATAAAGTAGTTTAGCTAAAATAAGCTGTCATCCACAAGTGATGGGCTGTACTGGAATGATATTATGGAGAAAGAAGATATGAACAAATATATGATGAACCACTAAACCTTGAAGGATTTAAAGAGGTAATTTTGTTTGTCTTTCTACCCCAAGGCAGTATTAAATGTACCTGTGTGTTTGGGATGTGCACAGGAAAGGCGGCTATCCCCAACAGGTAGTCCAGTTTAATGTTTAGCAATGCAAATATGCTGTTACCTTGGCAGACAGACATCTTTAATATTCCTGAAAATATTTCCTGTAGGGTTTTCTATTTAAAGCTATGTACTGTGTCAAAATGGCTGTATTTCTTTTAAGCTCTGCGATGGACTGCAGCATAATTTAGGGCACACTGGAGGGTGGCTTTATGCCAGCTGGTTTAATCAACCTTGAAGGAGATCTGTGTGCTCAACTAAGTCACTAGGCTGGTAGCAGCTGGCCAGTCAGGTAATTGAGACCTTCAGATTCTAACCAAAGTACGTCAGAGCATCCAGTCAGTCCTCCTGCATTCAGGGTAGTGGCTGCTTTCACGTATATGTTCTCAAATTTGTTATTTGGAGCATCTTTATATGTTTACTCTGCTCTCTTGAGAAAAGGCAGACCAGTAGTGATTCTGTAACTGAGATTCCTATTTAGAAAGACAAATTTGGTTTCTGTAAGGAAGTTTTTGATTGATTTTGTTTGGTTCTGGTTTTGCTTTTTATTTGTGGGTGTGTTTGGTTTCTGTTTGAGCGGGGGGGGGGGGAAGGTTTAACCTAAATCATACTAATTAAAGGCATCCAAAATCACTTTTTTCAGACTCCAAGATTTAAATGTGCATTGATTTTTGACATGCTTTTCTAGTTACTCAGTTCTTTTTGGAAGATTTTATGTCTGCCCTATTCATAGCTTTCAGCAGAGTGCTTAAGCAGAATTTCTCTCTGCTTGAAACTGACAGTGTTCCATTGGTGACTCCTATCCCATTTAGAGAGAAACTAATGCATTTATCATTCTGATTCTGTTTGGATAATTCTTACAGAAAGTGCTGAAATGCTTCAGAGTGATAAAGGAGTATATACACAAAGAGTAGCTCTTTTTTTTTGTTTCCGTATATATTATTCATGAACACACTGTGAAAGTGAAAGTAATTCTTAGAGTCTCCATTCTGGATTTAACTTTCAGCAATAATTATTTTGTAGCTCCTGATTCAAAACAAATTATCTTATTTAGAGTTTGTCAAGGTATGATAACCATCTTCTTCAGTGTTTCTCTTTCTTCCAAATGATGTCCCAGCTGTTTTTATGCATACACTTTGTATGGAAACAGTATATTCTTAACTGTGTGTCTTTGTTATAACTAGTTCCTTAAATTACCGAAACTGGAAGATCGGGAATTTGTGTTACAGCAGAATGTTTTGTGACCACATCCTAAACCTAAACTTCAGAAATGCTTTTCTGAAGTTGTAGTTTTCTTACCTAGTAAAGTTATTGTTTAGAAGCTTTATGTAAGGAAATAATCAATCTGAGGTGAATTTGGGGAAAACTGTAAGTTGACATTTATTATATCTGTGGAATATCACTATTTCAGGTCCCTTAATTTTTGGTTACAGGCATTTAGACCATCACAGACTATGGGATCCCAATGAATTTGCTGTTTCCTGCTTCAAAATCATCATGTATTCTATACAGGTAGGATTTTCTCCTGGGACTTTTTTATCTCATGTACATGTTTTGAGCAGATGAGATGGGTTTAAATGCTACCTCACCACAATAGTGATAGACAGTAGATGAAGTAACGATGCCTTTCCATAACTTCTTAGCTTTATTCTTAATTAAAACTGTTCAAATGATAATCTAATAGTGGTTTGTGATGAAAAATTACCTGATTTGCTTTCAATTACTGTACATTTGTGGAAGTAAAAAGATATTAAGGAATTCTCAATGAAAGGTAGTGCGGAGGTCCTTCAGCCAGCTCAGAACAAGGAGATGGATAGTCTTACTGACCTGACATTGTGCTTGATAAGTAAATCCCTCTTAAGGTGGTCATTTCTCATGCCAATAAAGCTGTACTGCTATTGCCATCCAAGAGTCCATCTTCAAGTTGAACTGGACTGTGCTAATTGCTTTTTACTAGTGGAGTTGTCCACTCTGTTGTCTGTTGTAGACATGATCAAAGTCTGCTTCTTGGCTTGGGTCAAGCACAGACACCCAAAAGATAAAGTTGTGGAATTGCAGGTTTGTGGAAGACATCTGAGTTTGCTCAGTGTTTATATCAATGGCACTTTTTCATAAGAGCAGTTGAAGGCCCTGGACTGTAGTTGGCTGAATGAAGGTACTGCTTCAGGCCTCTTCTGTTCTTGTTAGGTGTTCCTGAATATTTTAATTCTGTAAGCCTTTGTACTGAAAAAGTTGTCTGAATGGCTTCATCAGTCATGGTAGGTTCTAAAATCCAGCTTTAATCATGAATTGATTGAAATCTAGATACATTTCTAAGTAAGAATGTTATGGAATAGCAATGTGGTTGTGACTGTAGCTGAATGGTGTATGAGTTTATTTTTACTAAAGTCACAGATTAAGCCTTTCTTTCTATTTGTTTGGGTTTTAATAGGCACAGTATTCCCATCATGTAATACAAGAAATTCTGGGACACCTTGATGTTCGTAAAAGAGATTCGCCACGAGTTCGTGCTGGCATTATTCAGGTTCTTTTGGAAGCAGTTGCAATAGCAGCCAAAGGATCAATAGGTAAGTTGTCTTCGATTAAAGGCATCAGGTCAAAGGATAGATTGGAAGGGTGGTACTTATTTTTGCTTTGTTTTCAGACTGAATGAAAGCATATATTTTGAGAAGGTTTTTTGTCTTACTTGGTTTACAATTCCTCAAATGTATTTACTTGGTTGTTTCACTGTTTCATAATCCTTTGCATTGAAAAATGAGTAGATGCATTTTTACAGCCTTGTGAAAAGCAGAAACTCCTGTTTGGTAAGAATTCACAAAGTCAGCTGTGTGTGACTCTACGAAATGTCAGTAGCACTGTCACTTTGTGATACAGCTGCTGTGAGATGAGTGGTAAGAAGGGCGTCAAGTAGAATGATCTTTGTACAATTTTACTTTTGTAATTGTGGAGCAGCTGATAAGGTGAATTGTGTCTTTTAAGGCAGCATAGTCCTTTAAAATAAAAATAGTTATGAAGGTGGGTACACATGTGCTCTGCTGTGTTTTTCCTTGGTCTCCTACTGAAACATTATTGCTTTGCTTCATTAGTCTGAGCCTGTTCTTTCTCTTAGTACAAGATCCACTTGCATGCACAGACTGTCAAGAGTTGTGATCAGAGGGCTGGAGCACCTCTTCTGTGAACACAGGCAGACAGAGCTGGGCTTGTTCAGCCAGGAAGGAGAGAAGGCTCTGGGGAGACCTTAGAGCAGCTTCCAGTGCCGAAAGGGGCCTACAGAAATGCTGGAGAGGGGATTTTTATAAGGGCATGTACTGTTAGGATAAGGAGGAATGGCTTTAAACTTACAGAGGGTAGATTTAGATTCGACATTAGGAAGAAATTCTTTACTGTGAGGGTGGTGAGGTGCTCTCATAGGTTGCCCAGAAAAGTTGTGGCTGCCCCATCCCTGGCAGTGTTCAAGGCCAGGTTGGATGGGGCTTGGAGCAAGCTAGTCTAGTGGAAGGTATCCTTGCTGATGTCAGGGGATTGCAACTGAATGAGCTTTAAGGTCCCTTCCAACCCAAACATTTCTATGATTCTGACTTGTAAAGTCTTTTGCTATATTAATAAAAGAGCTCAGTATTTGATCCAATACATAGAACTGAATTTCAGTAGCATATTTTGAAATACCAGCAGTTTAACATAATATTGATGCTTAATTTCAGCAACGACTCATATTTTCTATGTAAAACTTGCCATGGTGGGTTGCCTTCAGCCAACAGACATTTGCTTCCTTTTCCCACAGAACAGGTACAAAGAAGGTCAGAAGTCTCATGGATCAAGAGAAAGACAATTCAATGGGTGAAGCAAAAGCTGCATCCACAAAGAAAGCAAAGGAATTTATTCAGTACTTCCCAGTGATAGGCAGATATTTAGCTGCTTCCTGGAAAGCAGAGCCTCAGCTTGCAGAACAGTTACTTTGAAAGACAAATGCCATATGAACAAATGTCCCCCAATTCCTCCTCCTTTCTTTGAGCTCTTCTGAGCGTGATGTTGCGCGGTATGGAATAGGTGCTTGGTCAGTTTGAGTGAGCTGGCCCATCTGTGTTTCCTCCCAGTTTCTTACACACCTCAGCCTACTATGTAGAGATAGAATGGGAAAAATAAAAAGCCTTGACACTTGCTAGCACTACTCAGCAACAGCCAAAACACTGGTGTGTTGTCAGCAATATTTTAGTCACGAACCCAAAGCACAGTACCACTCAGGCTGCGAGGAAGAAAGTTAGCTTCATCCTGGCCAGACTCACTGCTTGATAATAATGGATTATGCATATGCACCTGATTGCATTTCCTGATTCCAAATGAATTTCTCAAATATCAAGGTGTAGGTACACTTCAAAAGCTTATCCCGGGGCCATATCCATCAGACAGTGAATTTCATTTGTTCTTTTCAGCTTAATCTGGTTTGTCCTGAAAAGGGATTGAAAAGATTGATTTTTATTTTCTTGAGGCGTCTTTCCCTTGACAGCTGCAATCATTGCTGTATGTTGTTTTTTTCCAGGCCCAACAGTTCTGGAGGTTTTTAACACCTTGTTGAAGCACTTACGCATCAGCGTTGACTTTGAGCTGGGTGATAGGCGCAGTTCAGCAGGAAGTGCCACTTTCAGCACAAGCTCCAAGGAGAGTGATGAGAGGATTGTCCAAAATGCTATTATCCAAACAATTGGTGAGTGATGACAGTAATATGGGTTCACATAAAATTCCTCCCCTTCTGCATCATCCCCAATGAAATGGTATTAAACCAGCTTGAATAAGAAAGGAATAATGGTGAGTATGGTATCTCTGGTTTTATTTACCTCTAAATCTCAGGCATACTTTGTGTATTTGACTTCTGGAAGACTGGTTTTTTGATTGTTAACAAAGCAGATAGCCAAGATGCTCAATGAAAATTAAAAATGCTTGTGGACTTACAATACATTTGTTGGTTATATTATTATATAACACTTGAAATATAGACATCATTCTGTCTCAGAGGTACAGAACTAACATTAGTTCTTTTATGAAAATCATATTGCAAGCAGTCTCGCAGTAATATATTTGAGTAGGTACTACTTGAAAAAACAATGTTAAACATAGTGGCAACAATGACACCTAATGGCTGGTTGTGCTACCACTTTACTGAAGTATGTCTTAACATAAAACTAAAAATAAGAGCAACAGTTTCTGTAAATGATTTCAGTAAAATTGCCTGTCCCCTTTTTTCAGATTTTCTCTTGATGGTAGTGGTATTATATATTGCAGTACATTTACGGTGTGTATTCGTTTACTTAAAGAGCAAGGGGGAGTGGAAATTCCATGTTGTTCACTAATCTGTACCTTTGCTTATGCCATGAAGCTTTCTGCAGCCAGTAGCAAGTATATAGTAGGTTATTTCTCACCATTATGATAAAACTCTTTAAGTTGCAATGTTAACATCTCACCTCCCAAAAAATCCCCCAAAACTCACAACCCAACCTTTTGAAGTAAAGCTTCTTTCTCTCAAAGTGACATTTATTACTGCACAATGATAGAATAAAAAGGATATTTCAAGTTGGAAGGGACCCATCGGGATCATCAAGTCCAGCTCCCTGCTTCTCTCAGCACTACCTAAAACTAAACCATATGACTAAAAGCATTGTCCAGACGCTCCAAACTCTGACAGGCTTGGTGCTGTGACCATATCCCTGGGGAGCTTGTTCCAGTGATTGACCACCCTCTCTTTTTGTGAAGACCCCTTTCCTAGTGTCCCATCTGAATTTTCCCGATGCAGCTTTCCCAATTCCTTGTTTCCTGTCTCTGGTCACCAGAGAAAGGAGATCAGCCGCTTCCCTCCACAGCCACATGAAGAAGGGGTAGGCTGTGATGAAGGCACCCATCAGCCTTCTCTTCTCCAAGCTAAACAAGTGACCTCAGCTGCGCCTCCTAAGTCTTGCCCTCTGGCCTTTCACCATCTTGGTGTGTCCTCTGGACACACTCTACTAGTTCGATGTCTTTATTTCGAGGCACCCAAAACTGCACACAGTACTTGAGATGAGGCCACACCAGCATGGTGTAGAGTGGGGCAGTCACCTCCCTCAGCTAGCTGCGATGCTGTGCTTGATAGCACCCGAGGGCACAGTCCTTTTGGCTGCTGGTGCACAGTTGACTTACATTCAACTTGACATCAACCCAAACCCCCTAAACCAAAGCATAGTTTCATTCTTCATCTGTTTTGATCTTGTTAATGTATTTTTTGTATTTATAAGGCTTTTCTTATAAAGATAAGGACCCTATATCTCTTTTATGTGTGATTATATTGCATTTTTTATTTAGGATTTTTTGGAAGCAATCTCCCAGATTACCAGAGATCAGAGATTATGATGTTCATTATGGGAAAAGTACCTGTTTTCGGGGCAACGTCACAATCACTGGATACCAGTCACCTGGGGTTTGTATATCCTGCATTTTTTAATTTCTAATTAAAAATTTAGATTTTAAAATCCTGATCAATTAAGAAGTGAAAACATTAAGAAAAGTGAAGTGCACATTCTCTCTCATTCAGTGCTGTATTAAATACTGTGCAGAATCAAGAGGAGCACAGGGTCAGCAGTATGAAATTAATACCCAGATGTGTTAACTGATAGAAAATACCTGATTGGAGTGGAACTTATCTTGCACTGAAACATTTCTTCTGTCCACGTCTGAAATTGCCTACTTAATGGTGATTAATTCCATAACTTCACATGTATTTTATGAATGAGGGAAGTTGAGCTATGACTAAATTTTTTCAAATAGCTGTATGAGTTACAGATACTTTTTTTGGGGGGGTTCTTCATTCTGTACAAGCTGACTTCAGTTTAAGAAATAAATGCAGAAATTCCAATGAATTTGGTTTGGTTTCAATTTTTCAGATTTAATAAGAAATGAAGGCACAGGTGGGCAGACTTCTCTTGTAAACCGATAATTAAAAGCTGCCATGTGCTGAAGTAACATTTTTCCCTGTATCATTATGTTTAAAAGATTGCTTTTGGCCAGTACTGGGCAACTCACTGGAAAGGTTGTAGGTGTTCTTTCCAGGTATGCCTTGACACTTTGTACCACATATGTCTCCTGCGATCCCAAGTAGGAAGTCAGAATCATTTTCCTAGTTTCTTAGTGGCTTTTGACACAGTATTGTGTCCCTGCAGTATGGGACTGTATTCCAAGACAGAGATTGTCTGTGCCAGGCAGTTTCCACTCATTGAGAAGTTATCTGGAATATGAATCTATTTGCAGTTCTGCACTTGGGTTACCAGTTGGGGTGAGGGGCTTGGGGTTGTTTTGAACTGTGCAATTTTCATTCATGGGATTCTGTGTTAACATGACTGTTGTGCAGTGCACGTGTGTCGTCGTGAACAAAGGAGGCTTTCTGACTGCTGATAAAATCTTGCATTACTTACCTGAAAATTTAGTCTCTGCTACACAAGATGTGAATGATGCTGCCAGTGGGATGTAGCCAGGATTAGAGCCCATGAAGGTGGAAGTTTCCACTGTTGTATAGGGCGAACTTTTGTGAAGAGGCTGCTCTTCCCTTATGCTATTTGGTGGGCAAAAGTGTTTGTACCTTGTCTGCTTTCTTGGCAGAGTCTCCTTAAATGTCTCTTTACAAGAGAAAATGTTGGGTACTGCAGCTGTGGAGGGATAACCCCAAGTGCCAGTACAGGTTGGGGGCTGACCTCTACTGGAGAGTAGTCCAGCTGAGAAGGAGGACGTGGGAGTGCTGGTAGATGGATGATAAGTTGACCATGAGCCAGCAGTGTTCCCTTGTGGCCAGGAGGGGCAGTAGTATCCTGGGGTGGATTAGGGAGAGTGTGGCTAGCAGCTCAAGGGGGGTGGTCTTTTCCTTTTACTCAATCCTACTGAGGCCATGTCTGGAGCACTGTGTCCAGTTCTGGGCATCTCAGTACAAGACAGACAAGGAGCTACTGGAGAGGGACCAGTGGAGGCCACAAGGATGATCAGAGATCAGGCACATCTCTTTGATGAGAGATTGCAGGAGCTGGGCCTGTTTAGTCTAGAGAAGAGCAGACTGAGAGGAGATCTCATTAATGCATATAAATATCTCTGGGGCAGGTGCCAGGATGATGGTGCCAGACTCTTTACAGTGGTGCTCAGCAACAGGACAAAAAGCAGTGGCCATAAGCTAAAACACAGGAAGTATCATCTCAACATGAGGAAGAACTTTTTTGTTGAAGGTGGCAGGGCACTGAACTGGCACGGAAGCAGGCAGAGACCCGGAACTGGAACTGCCCAGGGGAGGTTGTGGCGTCTCCCTCTCTGAAGACATTCAAAACCCACCTGGGCATGTTCCTATGTAACCTGCTCTAGGTCTCTTCCAAGCCTAATAATTCCGTGATTCTGTAAGTGGAGCAATTTATTCCAAGTGCTCTTTTATTGTAAAATCTTGTCTGAACAGTGCATGTTTGACTATATACCAGTAGGTATTTAACTTCTAGTACCAGGAGATGGAAGATAATAGCAAATGAAGAACAGGTTAAATGGTATTCCATGTACCTGCCTATGAGCTGAGGGTTCTTTCAGGTTTTTTGGCTGATTTTTGCTGATAGCTTTTTCTCAGTCTCAGAGTTTAGGGTTCTGATTTGAAGAAGTGTCCTGGTGTCTTAAAAGACTCCATTACGTTTTAGTTCAGAAGAAATTCTTAGTGCTTGATGCTCATGAATATTAAGTCAAGCATGCAGTGGTTGAACATTTCAGATGTAAAGAGATTTCTGAATGAAACATGAAGATTTAGGTCTGCTTCCCATATATAGTTTAGTCTTTTCAGTTGCATGTGCTTCTTTTTTACGCCTTCTATAAGTGTTCCTTTGAAAAACATTAGTTATTGCATCTCATTTGGAGATACTTATTTGTGGTCAAGCAGCATCTCTTCCAAGATTGTTGTATTCACTTGTGAAAACTGCAGTTGTTAGCATGATGTCTGTAGTATAATAATACTTTGAAGATACATAAAGGAGCTAAATTTTCATCTTTTTATTCCAATTGCAGAGATTTGGGAACCAGGCGGATTCAAATTATGCTGTTGAGATCTTTACTTATGGTAAGCCTTCTGTGTTCAGTATAATATAAGCACACAGTGTTTCACTTTATACATTTACACATGTAAGTTCAGCAGTAGAACTCTGTAGTATGAAATTAAACATATATTCATATTACATAGATCTGGGTTTTCTACCGGGTGAAATTGTGACAGCGTTTTCCCAACTTACATTACAAGCAGCTCAAGAAATTTTCCTCCGTCTCTTTGTGGATTAGTGAATATCAGTTATATTTGGATCTGCAGATCCAAATGAACATCACAGTGTAGGCTGAGTTGACTAGTTCTGACAGCAGTGCTGGCAACATCAAAGTGAAATTAACTTTTGTCTGACACCAGAAAAGCTGTAATTAGCAGAATGACTAATATTTTAAAAGCCATAGGGATGGATGCCTATCTCCAAGCCGTAGAGCCCCAGGCATCATGATTCTTTCCTTCCTAGTATTTCCCAAGTTTCTTTGAAGCTCTGATTAAATGTTTTATCACAAATATGTTTTTCAGCTGTAAACCTTCAAAGAGTATTTTTGGAAATACGTCCTGATGGCAGGAAACAGAAGTGGGTAGTAAAGGAGGCTCTTGCATGTAGAATCCTGACCTATTTCATTGCAGAAACTGAAAACTGTTCTGTGACTGAAGTAGAGAAGATAACATAAAGAATGATTTTATGACTAAAGCAAAAGAATGCATTCCTGGAGAATGAGTTTCTGCCCCTGCTTTGTTATTAAACTTGTGTGTGTTGTTAGGCAAATCAGTTAAACTCTTCTTGCTTGTCAAAATATGAAATGCTAGATTCTGGTGGACAGAAGAGCTAAGCATTCACAATTTAAGGGTAGAAAGCATGTTAAAATTTAAGGGTAGTTACAATTTAAGGATAGAAAGCATGTTAAAAAGGACCTCAGGAGCCCATTTTTCACATTGTCTTCATTAAAGATAGACTCAGCTATGCCTAAACTGTTCCTGACAATACTCATCTCACCCATCTTAAAAATTTCCATTGAACTCAGTTCTAATTATTTGGCGTGCTGCACAGCCTGTAAGTGTGCTTTAAGGGTTTCAAATTGTGCATGTGGAAATAATTTAACATTTTTAACACTGAATTTTCATTTCGAGCCTCTTTCAGAATATGAAAGTAGAATCCCATCATGGCCCAGAAATGTGAAAATGAATGTTTTGGTTCTTGATAAATTACTCAACATTGATAAATACTGGGGAAAAAATGTGGGAGGGAATCTGTGTTCGGAGCAAAGCTTTTGTTGTAGTGTATGAGGTTTAGTCTGCACATAGTAAAAACTCGAAACTGCTGAACCTTTCCTCTTCTGTGTACTGAACTGAGCATTGTACATCATGTATTCTTTACAAAAGATAACCTAATTAGTCTGTTGTCATGCATACACACAGGCAGACAACTTCATGGTCTGTAGGCAATTAAAATCTGGCACTTCATTAAAAGTATTCACTTTTATTTGCAGCCTTCCAGCTTGTAATATTAGTAATTTTCCATTTTCAAAGTGATTTATTAGATACCTTCATGTACTCTCATGTTCCTCTGCCAACCAGTTTCCTTTCAGTAATTCAGTTTTGCTGTAGGAAGAGTGCTTGTTCACATATTGTGGTTTAACCTCAGCAAGCAGCAAAGTACCACCCAGTCACTTGCCCACTCTTCCCCAGTGGGATGGAGAGAATTTGAAGGGTAAAAGTGAGAAAAGTAGGTTGAGATTGAGACAGTTTAGTGAGTAAAAAAAGAAAACAAAAAGAAAAGCCAAGGAAAAGGTGATAAAAAATAAGCCAAAACCGAACAAAATCTCAGTTAAACCCCAGTTGCTCACCACCAGCCAACTAATACACAGCCAGTCCCTGATCAGTGGCAGCCCTTACAAACTCCCCTGTTTTAATGGGATGGTCTTGGAACGTCCCCTGGGTCATTTGGGTTCAGCTGTCCTGGCTCTGTCTGCTCTCAACTCCCTGTGCACCTCCAGCCTGCTTGCTGGTGGGGTGGGGTAAGGAGCAGAAAAGACCTTGGTTCTGTGTAACCACTTCTCAGCAGTAAGTAGAACAACCCTGTGTTTTAGTGATCCCTGTCCCTGTAAAACAGCCATTAAAACAGCACTGTTTTGGCCACAAATCCGGAATACAGCATCATATGAGCTCTTTTTTTGAAGAAAATAAGCTATTCCATCCAAAATCAGTCCAACACAGTTCACAAGTAAAAGCTGTAATGGTAAGGAATATGCATAATGAAGATAAATTATGCATAGTCTTAGAAAAAAATATGTTTGCTTTTATTACAGTTAAATTCTGAATAATTTTGCTCCCCTAATCCGCAATAGTTGATGCTTCTCCATTTCTCAATCCTGTTTTTTCTGAGATGGCAATGTTCTTCTAACTTCTATTTTAAGAGAGCAAATTTTGAACATTCCTGACTGCTGTAAATGTTCAGCTGATCAATATTTAAATTCTCACATAGAGGTTAATTTTTCCATATGTACCTACGGAGCTTGATTTAAATAAAAGTAATCAAATAAGGGAAGTCAGGAGCAGTATCAATGTAAAAAAAAAAAAGAGGAAAAAAGCCATGGTACCAGATTTCTAAGAAGGTGATGTTTGCTGCTTGCTGTCTTATTTGCAATGAAGTAATATCCATAAATGTTTAAGATGTGCATATAGGCACTGATTTTCTTCACATCAGCATACTCTATGCATGAGCAGCTCAGTGCCTGAAATGGAAGAGTCCTCATTTCATGCCCTGCAGCTTTTCAGAAGAATTTTGTAAGTGATACCTTTTTTTTTTTCTTTTGGGTGTGTTGGTGGAGGAAGGATCCTGCAAAATAAACTTCAAAACAGATGAGGAAGTTCATTTGACCGTGGGCTCTTCCAAATTAGTGGTGAGGTTAGGAATTTTCAAAACTAATGCAACACTTCAGTTTGTGTCCACCTGTCAGATGCCAAAGCGAGCCCACTGAGAACTGGTAGCTGCAAGAAATTCTTACCCACAGTAACTTCCGCCATTGAACAGGTGACTTCAGGATACAAAGCAACAACGATAACTAATGCACTTCCTCCCCCGTTCCTGGACCCGTTGCTGTCTCCTTCACTCATGGAAGACTCCGAACTAAGACAGCTGGTTTTGGAAATACTGCATAACCTCATTGATCGGCATGACAACAGAGCAAAGCTCAGAGGGATAAGGTAGTTCTTTTTGCTTGCTTTGGCCTACTTGAAATTCTAGTTTAATATCTGAATGATAAATGGATTTTTAAATGTTTTTCCTCATATGAAATGTTAATGTACTGTTTTGATAAGTGCACAGTGCTCAGTGTCATTTATTGATAGCAGGAGTTTTGCGGGTAAGCCTCAGTGCACGATATATTTAAGGACTATTCCATATATCTCTGGTTTAACTATGGAAGACAGTACATAGTATTTTATAGACAAGAAAAAATATGTGATTGTCATAATTCTGTTTATGGTTCTCCCTCTTCAACCGAAATTTGAATGTCATTGTTAAACATGGATATGATTAAAATGGAAATTGCTTCAGGATTTGTTTGAATAGTTGATGTATTTCACATCCTTTTCAACTTCTTTATGCTAAACTGACATTTTTGTTTCCTTTGTAGAATAATACCAGATGTTTCTGATCTAAAGATAAAACGAGACAAAATCTCAAGGCAGGATGTGAGCTTCATGAAAAAGGTAATAGAATGAAAACATTAACTTTTCTATCTGGAAAGAAGATAAAAGTAACTGAGGCAGATGCTTTGCTTTTCTTCTACAACTGTGCTTTTGCAACAAGTTGCAAAGATCAGTATCGGCTGATTTTAATTCTAATTGCAGTGATTTTAATCTTGAAGTGCTCTAGAGATTTGAGATGTTATTCCATGGGATGAAAGTGACATTTGTCTTCAGCGAAAACCCTGGCATGCATGAAATTAGAACAGCGTGTATCTAAGCGTTGATTCTGAAAAGACCATCCCTGTGCATTTCATTTATGCTCAGTGGTAGTTTTTAATTTGTATGGCTTTTATTTTTGCTGAATTTTCAAATCTTTTTTTAATTTTAAATTCTTTTTTAAAAGCCTTAGTAGAGGGACTTGGATCTTATGTGTTAGGTAAAGATGTCAAAGAAAGTTAACTTTGAAGAAAAAAGGCACCTCCTCACAAGATTTGTTTTGCCCTAAAAGGAAGGGTATATATTTTTTTAGATGATGCTTATGCAGAGTGAAATTACTTCTTTGCAATATACCCCCTATTCTCAGTGTGTGGATAAATGCGTATGATTAATGTTCTCTTTCGTTCCTGTCTGTGGTTTATCTGCATAGGGATGTTTGTAAACAAAAAAGATACAAAGTACTGAAGTCATCTCAGGCAGGCTTTACAGTGCTTATCACTGTTATCTGCCTGAGAAAATACATTCATTTCTTACAGCTATCCCATGCTGCTTTGCTTTTGTTTGCTATTAGCTGTGAAAGAAGAAATGTGTGTCTTCAGGGTGCTGACTTAATATTCTAATTATAAATATCAGAAGAATTGCAGTTCAACTTGTTCAGAGGCAAAAATGCTAACTAGAGATGCTCACCTTTCAAGTAGCATTGCAAGATAAATGTTCTTGCTAGGTCAGCACAATTGGTGTTCCTTGCAGTGTATTTACACCTGGTTTGATTAATACTGGAATAATACATATGGAATACTCCAACACTGACAATTATTATTAAGTGTCTTTGTAAAAAATCAATATAATGTTAATTCATCAATTAATATCTAGCATTTAAAGCAGTTTGGCTAAGTTGTATTTGCTGATTTTTGCCAGATGAAAATTTAACCGTCTGACTAAATATTTGAAATGTTAACACTCATTAGAAGAGAGGGCAGGAGAGGAAAAGCGATTCTTAGCACGTCAAGAAAAGATTATAGTCTTCTAAAAAATGTATTAACACTCAGGAATGCAGTCATTCATTGTAATAATCGATGTGATACTGTTCAAGTGTGTATCATAAACCTAATGTTACTGTACCTAGGGTAGATGTATATGTTAGCAGCCTACTCTTCCTAGGTTCTTTGCATAATCAAAGGAGAGGGATGAAACATCTCCAGACATCCATGAAGATCTGAATAGGATGAGGAAGTTGGGGCTGTTCAGCCTGGAGAAGAGAAGGCTGCGTGGAGACATCAGAGCAGCCTTCCAGTATCTGAAGGGGGCTATAGGGATGCTGGGGAGGGACTCTTCATTAGGGACTATGGTGAGAGGAC